>CATIWR010341789.1:0-161006 GCA_949677035.1 Omphalea diandra
TTCGCCTGCATCTCCAGCATTCAAAAACATTTAAAATCATTATTGCAGACCACCGTACAGTTTAGTCAAGAAAGCATATGTGGGTATAAGTGGAACTAAAATTGTTTATTTTTGTTTGTGCGTGCTTATTTAATTAAAAAAAGAAATTAAATATTTTGCTTTTCATTAAACATATCGGACACATAAGCTAACAGCTTATTATAAGATAAGCATTGAAGAAACAATGAAAAAAAAGATGTTTTAGCTATTAAAATGTCTACTTATATTATATCATTTTGATTTATATTAATATTATTAGGATAAATTATTAAATGAATTTAAAGCACTTAAAAATGGTGCACCTTTTCTCATAAAAATTGTAGATTTTTTTTTCAATTTTTAGATGAATTTTATATATTTATAAGTTTAAAATATATTATATTTGTATATTTCAGGTGCTTGCAATCATTTTTTTTTTACTTTTAAATATTTTATAAGGTTACAAATTCGAAAGCGAATAAGATTTTTTCAACCACAGTGAATTCTAACATTGAGTTGGGCATATTTTTTTGAAGGTACATGGAGTTGGGTTTATAATCTCATCTCTTGGCTGACATGAGCCCGAAAAAAAAAATGGTAAAAATGAGGAAAAGAAAAATATGGTATTTTTTTGGGATGTAACTAATATATTTTGTATATTTTTTATTTTTTAAAATAGCTTCTTATAAAATATTATCTAATAAATTTATAGATTTCTATCATATTTATATTAGCATTTTGATTGAACCTTTTTTTTATAATTTATTTTTATTATTAAAAAATCATATCAAAATATTACAAGTATCAATTATTAGTTACAACAATTGATTGCATGTGATAGTAAGTTATAATAATTAGTGACCTATAATAGCAAGTTACTAAAGTTAGTTATACAATTTATCCAAATTACATGTCAATTTATTGATTGGATAAAAAAATCAAGGCATTGAAATAATTTTTAAAGCACTTAAATGTGAGACACTCTAGAATTTCTCTACTTGTTACTTGGACACATAAAATTCAATATGTTGGCATTATATATATATATATATATATATATTTGCAGTTCATGCAAATGAAGTTTACTATGTAAGAGAAGAGATAATTATATATATATATATATATATATATATTAATGTATGCTAGATGCTATGAAGTTTCTTGGTTTTGCATCAATTATAATTTTATTAAACAATTTCGTTTCAAATCTCTTTTTTTAAAAAATACTTTTTCAACTTGTGAGTGGAAGTTTAAAATTAAAATAACTAAGAGGATGTTCAGCACTGCTGTTGTAAAATTTCCATTTTTCTGCTGAATAATAATAGTTTTTTAGATTTTGAAAATATTTTTAGATACTCATAAAAATAGTTCAGTTACATTATTAATCTAATCTAATTTATTAATAAAATCTTAAGAATTTAATTTTTATAATCAATTTTTTATATATAAAAAAAGAAATTTATAATTAATAAAAAAAAATTTTTCTAATTTTTGCTTTCAAATCAGCTTGCTTTAATAACAATGTTAAATATATTTTATTGATGAGTAAAATGATTTTTTTTTTATTTGTTCATATTTGATTTAGCTTTAATGAAGGATTTTTTTTATGATATGCATTGTATCTAATTTTTTTTTTAAAAAAAAGGGAAGAAATGAATCAAATATAATAAGGTATTTTATATAATCCTCTTTTAATGTATAAAAGTTATTGAAAAAAAAAATCCTCTATCATGTAGATGTTGAGAATCCATAATTGAAAAAAAAAAAAAAAATCAAGCTTCCAGATAAGAAAAGTGTACGTGCCACAAGGTTTAGCACCTACAGTAATTGGCCTCGGGCCCAATAATTTTTTCACATTGATATATTTTTTTCTTTTTGCATTGAAATGATGTGTGAGTGACAGTTCTTTCCTTTTTTTCTTTCGAATAAGAAATAAAAGTCTTTTTTCTTTTTTTCTTTCAAATAGGAAGCAAAATTTGTTTCAATATTTTTTCTTTTTTTAATTCTGAACATAAAAAGAATAAAATATTTGGACTGACTTAGATGTTACAGTTTTTTCTTTTCTTTTTTTAAATAAAAAATATAATTTGTTCAAATATATTTTCTTTTTTTTTTCAAATTCCATACAGAAAATGAACAAAAATATTTGAGTATCTTGGATGTTATATTTTTTTTCTTTTTTTTCAAATAATTTGGATGCTACAGTTTTGTGTATGTTATAGTATGTATTGTATTTAATGTGTTGTGTTTACATGTAGGGTTTACTTGATGTTATAGCTAATATATTGCCAAAAGCAGCGCACAGGTGTTGTGCATGACATTTGTACGCCAATTGGAGAAAGAAACATAAGAACAAGGATTTACAAAAGCAATTTTAGGCATGTGTAAAGTCAAACAACATGCCAGACTTTGATGCAAATATGAAAGAACTAAAGAGGTTTGACTTCACAAGGATTTGAAGACATGTTGCTAACTCATCCTAGATACTAGTGCAATGCCTACTTTAATACCCAAGTGAAATGTGATATAGTTGATGATAACTTGATAGAGGCATTTAATGAGAAAATTGTTAAGTTCAGGCCAATGAACATATATAGTATGTCAGAATCAGAAAATTAGTATTAGCTAGACTTCGGGACAACTGAAGTTTGTGTGAAAAATGATTTGGTGATTTTGGTCCTAGGATTCGAAAAAACGTATATGACAATTGTGTTGAAAGCAGTAATTGTCCTATGTTGTGGAATGCGGATAATGGTTTTGAAGTGGAGTATAAGGGTGATACATATGTTATGGATTTGAAAAATCAAACTTGTCCATGTAGAGGTTACGAGTTGACAGGAATACCCTGTAATCATGCAATGTGTCATACATCATATAGAGCATAATCCTGAAGACTATGTGCATAGTTTGTACAGAAAAGAAACATATAAGATAACATATGGACAAATGATGGGGGGTTTAAATAGTAAAAAGTTTTGGGGCAGAAAAAAAAGTTGATCCACTTCAACTGCCATTTGATAGAAGAATGTTAGGTAGGCTAGCAAAAAATAGATGGAAAGAGGAAGGTGAGGAAGCAAGCAACCACAAATTATCATGAAAAGGAAGGAAAATGACTTGTCAAATTTGTTATCAATTTAGTCATAACAAATTGACCTGTCCATCGAGGAAGCAAGAAAAATGCAACCAACATCAATTCAATCCCAGTTGTAAATAAAGAAACTGTCACTAGTGTTACAGGTCAAGAGTCACAGAATCAAGAACCAAGGGCAAGACCACCCAAGCTTACAATAAGTTTAAGTAACATATTTAATTGAGTTCTGATTTCGAATCATTATTCTTTAATGGTAATCACAACTTTTTAAATTGCAAGTTTTAGGTAGGAAACGAAAGGCCACATATGGAGCAAAAAAAAAAAAGGGAACAGGAATGACACAACTGCAGGTCATATGAATGATGATACAAATGCCACTTCTACCAATTTGCAAAAGGTAAGATGATCTTCCATTTCTAATTATGGTTACCTAGACTGATGAATATCATTTGTTGTTAGAATTATCATGATCATTGTAATGTAAGTTAACCATCTGTGGAAATTAATATGATTGCCAATGATAGAGAAGAATAGTGCAAAATACCATATATTCAAAAGCAAAAACCAACATATGGAAAAACTACACAACCTTTTGCATTTGATTCTATAAAAAGCCTTAACAACCACTTGGTTTTGCCACACAACCCCCATGTGGATTTGGAGTCTACACTGACTTGAGAACTAGCACGACAGTAATAAATGTAAGTTACGTGATCTATGATTTAATCTTTTGCATTGTCATAGTTCATTCCTTTGAATATCTTGATGAACAAATGTAATTATCTTTTATAGCCTAAAACCATATGGGAAAGGACTGTATGCGGTGGGAATATCAAAATTAGTAATGAAGCTAAACCTAGTGTCAAGCCTGATAAGAGATAAGGTTTTATGAAAGGTGGAAAAAAGTTCATTACCTGCAATCAAGTTCAAGTTAATCTACAAATTAACTTTAATAAAGTTTAAGTCAGCTGCAGATTTATACTTTAAACATTAGTTCATATTCTCTCTAACAATTTCTTCTTTTGAATAGGCTAAAAGATGAAAAAAGCTGAAACAAAAAGAAAAGGAAAAGGCAAGTCAACAACTTCAATAACGTAATCAAGAGGATGTACCATTACAGGAATTGCAAAGGAAAAAGGGAAAAAGATCAAAGACCAATCACGAGTGAAGATTGGATACTTTTCTATTATGGTATTGTTAGGAAAAGTAGAAATTTATGTTAATTTGTATTGTACTTGTTCTTTCAATGAAATTTAACCAAGATATGCGAACTTGGTTTTTTTGGCTCAGCTGAACTTGGTTCTTTTTTGTCTCAACTAGGCTTTCTTATATTAGCCTATACTATGATTCAGTTATTTTGCTTGCTATTAGTTATTGATAAGAAGTTCAGACAATGTAATTAATTTTATGACTTAAGTGCAAATTTGGATGAAGGTTATGCCCAATTATCTAATAGTTATTGGTTTTTGGTCATTTATATGGATTAACATTTCTAGTCCTTTTATTCTCTTTTTCTCAGTGATGTTTGGTGTATAGCTCTTAGTTTATTTGCTGTTTTGGACCATGTTTAACCATTTCTTTAATTGTTTAAAGTGGTCTCACTTTGGGTATATTTATTTCTCCATTATATCAATCAGATGTTGTGCTATTGGTTAACTTGGAAACAAATCGGTCAGAAACACTTGTTTGCTATATATTTTTAAAGTTCAAACATTTAAATGATCAAAAAAATAGTTCAAACACTAATATAGCAAAATTCGAAAAATTCAGACACTAATTGTGTTTTTTTTTTTTTCTTTTTAAATTAATTTTTTAAAATAAAAAATTTTACTCAAATAAACAGTGTTTTGGAGATGTTATTAATGTTCCTCCTTTGATGGTAAATTTTAAAAGTGAAGAGGCCGAGATTAATGAAACACGACAAAAAGAACCAAACAAAGTGGGAACCAAAAAAATGGAAAGAAATACCATCACGGCTTTGTTCTTAATAATTTTAAAGCAAGTTAAAATTAACAAGTGTTTTCACATTTTTTTTTTTTAAAAAAAAAAAAAGAGAAAATCCAAGAGTTCACTACTGTTTACCAGTTCCGTGACAACCGGCGGTCTCGACTCTATACAAAAACATAAATTTACGGATGCAAGTGTTTTGTCTTTAATTAAATCATCGAAGTGACAAAAATTTCCACATGAAAAAGACATCAAAGATTGGGACCTTATCGAATAGATGATTAATTAGCCCTCACGTTTTTGTGATATTGGGTGCTGATAAATAAATTGACAAGCTGTACCTATAGTGTCGTCATTCATTATATCATAGTTAAATTTTTTTAAATATTTGATGCATAATTTATTTTTATTTTATATTTTATATCAATTCTTATATATTTTTATTTATATTTTTACTTCTTTATATTTTTCTTTAATTTTTATTTTTTATTTCTGTATCTTGTCTTTAATTTTGATATTTTTATTTAAAATTTTTATTTTTTCACCTTTTATATATATTTTTTTGCTTACTTCTATGTTTATAAACAAAACATATGGATGGAGACTACAATGAATGATGCAACACATCTGATTGTTTGCCTTTCACTATATCGAAACAGTGGGTATGTGGAAGTCGTCGGCATTGCAACAGTGCTTATACTTTTATACCACCAACCAAAAGAGATCTAGAAAAGCTCGAACCACTCCTGACGTGGCTGCCAATAAAAAATTCAGTATAAATAAATAAATAATCAGAGTCAGATCTGGGTACTTCGCTTCTAACATGACTTCTAACATGACTGTCTTTGATAATGACACAATATATCACTTTCAGTTTTTTTTTTAAATTATTATTATTCTTTTTTTTAATTGTTAAAAATTAAATTTTTACTCACCAAACTTTTTAATAATTGAGCACCTACTTTAACCTTAAAAGACTTTGTAATATCTTGGATTAAAATACTTCCACTCTCTTTGGTTCAATATGCTCCAAATTCAAAAATCTCTTATTTTATTTTTATCTCAAATAAAAACCATTAACATACTCATCATGTTAAAAAAAATATGCAGGCCAATAAACTAGAAAAAACTCTTGATTTATTATTCTTTAATAATAGAGTGGTTAGGAAACTTTCTTAATACAGTATCATTTCTTCTTTTTTTTTTTTCCCCCTTCTTATTTATCTTTTACATTTTCATAAACTAAAATTTTTCTCTTCGAAACATATATAACCCTGTTATATACTTTCTTAAGAATTAAAAGTTTGTCCTCAAAATTTCATGCATTCATATTTATAAAGACATAAACAGATCAAATTGGAAAATATTTTTTTAATTTTGATATGATGATAAAGATACCAATAATTTTTAGACTTATTTTAAAAACTTGCTGTAATAGGGTATTTTAGACTTTTTAACTCGAAAACAACTTTATTTTTTTGTTCGAGCTCTCTGCTCAATCTACATATCATTTCTCTATGAACAATTGCATTGGTTAAGATAGAACCTATCATTATAATTGTGCTTGGATTGAGGATGTTGAAGCTTTATTACTTCCTATTTTTTACATTATGTTTACCACTGGCAGTATATTCTGATGGTGAATATAACAGGGAGGACTTCCCTCCTGGCTTTGTTTTTGGTGCTTCTACCTCTGCTTATCAGGTCGGTATTTCAAGTCTTGTTGTCTGCTTTTTTTCATTTTGGATGGGTACTTTTTTTTTTTTTTTTTCCAGCTGAGATGGGTACTCTTAACTAAGGGATAAAAGAAAAGGTTTATTACTTTGATAAAAAAGAAAGAAGATGGTTCCATGGGTATATCATTTACTTTCTACTTTTGAAAGGTGGAAGGAGCAGCGAAAGAGGATGGGAGGAGTCCTAGTGTATGGGATACGTTTTCTCATGGAGGTCAGTGTCTCGATCTATCATTTATTTAACTTGTACTTGCCTAATTTAGGGTTTTTTTTTTCTTTTTTTTCCATAGCGATATACAGTGGATGTCTAATGTGGAAGTTATGGTACTTATGATTAATATTCTAATTAATGTTCCAGGTGGAGATGTGTCAGTTGATCAGTATCATAAATACAAGGTTAAGTATGATAGAGAATGTTAGTTAGCACTAATTAGATGTAATTTGAATCTCAAGAACCTATGCGTTCTCGAATCTTGTTGTATGGGCAATTTTAAGTTTCTGCATCGCTTGCAGGAAGATGTCAAACTTATGGCGGAAACAGGGTTAGAGGCCTATAGATTTTCAATCTCATGGTCAAGACTTATCCCAAGTACATTACTGCAATTCATATGAAGCAATAAAACAAATTAAGTAAATTCTGATGTATTTGATTTTAATTTTTTATGGTTTACATCTGCCAGATGGAAGAGGAGCTGTCAATCCAAAGGGCGTAGAGTATTACAACAACCTCATCAACGAACTGATTAGCCACGGTGAGAGGCAAAATAAAATAAAATTTTCTGGGTATTTATTTGGGTGTTTTTCGCTTTTAGTTAGTTTTTTTTTTTTTTTATGAAAAATTTACTTTCAAAGTATTCCTCAAGGATGTTGCTTTTTATGCTTTAGTTGATCTTTTATATCCCCTTCTTCACGAGGCAGGCATCCAAGCGCATGTTACATTATTCCAATATGATCATCCGCAATCACTTGAAGACGAATATGGAGGATGGGTTAGCCGAAAGATAGTGTACATTACTACTTGAATCTTGTTCTTAAATGTCTTTTCTGTGCTTGAGGGTAATTCTCCTTCATCAAGTACAAAAGGAATATGCAGATGTAAATGGACCAAATGTTAACATGCAGGAAAGACTTCACAGCATATGCAGATGTATGCTTCAGAGAATTTGGTGATAGGGTATCATCTTGGAGTACTTTAGATGAGCCTAACATCGTTGCAGTATCAGCTTATGACCAGGGAGTAACGCCACCAGGACGTTGTTCTCGTCCATTTGGATTGTTCAACTGCACTAAAGGCAATTCCCCCACTGAGCCATACTTGGTAGTTCATAATATGTTGTTGGCACATGCATCAACTGTAAGACTGTACAAGACAAAATATCAGGTCATTAATCTCCTTTGTTTATCTTTCTAAGGAAATATCCTCTAGATTTGATTCGAATCTTTATACAGAGCAAGCAGCATGGAGTCATAGGGCTCAGCGTCTTTACCATGTGGTTTCTCCCTCTTTCTAACTCAACAGAGGATGTAACTGCCACACAAAGAGCTAGAGACTTCTTTATTGGTTGGTAAGCTACAGAGGAACGAATACACAGGGCTGGGTAGCTAATTCTTTTGGCTTAATGATACATAAAATTCAAAATTTTATGCCTACTTGTAATTGTAGCCAAAATTAAAAAACTTTCTAGAATTGTATCTCAATTTTAAAAATCAATTATAATTTTAGTCTATTAGTTATAATTGGTCAAAATTAAAATAAAAAATATTTTATTTGATGATAATTTAAAATAAATGTTAACAAGTGGAGTGAAACGCAACATTTACAGTGATATCTTCCTTCATATATATTTGATAAATTTTATTTATGTTTTTTAAATTTTGAATAGAATTTGATTGAATGTCTATCATTTTCTATATTTTTTTATATCAAATTCTATATTAGTTTTATTCACTGAAATCATGTATGGAATTATAAGTAGCTAAATATGATTTTATTTTAACATTGTTATCATCGTAGCCATGTGTAGCTACTCTAAATTTCATACACAATTACAAAAATAAATAAAATTTATACAACGTTAATATCATAAAATATAAAAAATGATAGATATTCAATCAAATTTTGTCTAAATTTTTTTTAAAAAAAAAAGAAAAATTTTGCTAAACATAACATGACATTTTAAAAATTTATAAATTTTTGTTATAATTATAAATACGCATAAAAATTTAAATTTTCTAGGTACTCAAGTCCATTCTTTTTTAACTGGATTTGACATTTTTTTTTATAGGTATCATGCTATTTATCTTCATTATTGTCGTGCAGGATAGCAAATCCCTTATTTTTTGGAGACTACCCAGAAATAATGAAAAAAAATGTAGGGTCAAGACTTCCAATCTTTACCGACCAAGAATCTAAATTGGTTAAGGGATCATTTGATTTCCTGGGAGTGATACATTACAATTCAGTTTATATCAAGGATAACCCCTACAGTTTGATTTTGGAAGACAGAGAATTCTATTCAGACATGGGAATATCTTCGTTTAGTATGTTTTTAACAACCCATTAATAGACTACACTTCTTTATGAACCTCCACTGAACCTGATTCATTGATCTTTTTATTTTGACAGCGGATCCAGACCCAGACTCTCCATTTGCTATAATCCAAAGAGAGGTTAGCTCTAAATCGCAATGCGCTAACAGTGTGTTGTTGGTACTTAAATTTGTGCTGAATAGTTAATTTTTGGTTCAGTACCCGCTTAGGCCCTGGGGTATGCGAGGAGTGTTGGAGTACATTAAGGAAACCTATGGCAATCCTCCTGTTTATATCTACGAAAATGGTCTCCTCCCTCTCCATCCTTTTGACACAAATATGTCATGCACACAGACAATATATTTGCTTGCTGTTGATGCTTGGTGTCGTATTTCAAAAATTAATTCATCTTAATTTTGCAGGTCAAGTGTCACCACATAATTCTTCATTGGAAGACACATCAAGAGTAGAATATCTGCGTGCATACATTGGGAGTGTGCTAGACGCAATCAGGTTTCTTGATTTCCCATATATAATCTCTTTTAATTTCAAGTGACTAATTAATGAGTAGGATTATAAGCCTCATATAATCAAGTTTCATTTGTCATTTTGGAGAAATTTTCTAATTCATGAATTTGACAAATAATATATCTCATCTAATTTTTCTTTTTTTCATCTTTGAAATTTTGAAGGAATGGATCAAATACAAGAGGATATTTTGTATGGTCTTTTTTAGATGTCTATGAATTACTAGGAGATGGTTTCGCATTAAGCTTCGGCCTGTATCATGTGGATTTGGAGCATCCGGATTTGAAAAGACAGCCTAAGCAATCTGCCCATTGGTACTCCCAGTTTTTAAAAGGAAAAAGAGACAGTTCAAATGCAATTATTCAACCTGAAAGAGAAGATGTGTTTAGCATTTGAATAGGTTAATTTATTTTTTCATGTATCTTTCAGCTATACTTCTTGTTGTGTTGCTTATGAGTAATTTAAAATATAAACTACTAATAATCCATGCTTCACAACTTTTCTTGTTAATTCTTATAAGATCCCATCCCATTTTATGATACGTCTACACTATGAAAATTTCTTTACCTACAACTTGGATGAATATATACTTCTCTAACTATCTCTTGAGAAGTATCAATAGCACTGGCTCTATTGTATGCAAGCCCCTTGGACCATCAAATCTCCAGATAACATGAGCAATAGGTGGTGAAATGCCAAATGAACTGCTAAAATGTTGATGATGAATGGGATATTTGAGTCCTTTTAGCGGGTCCGAGCACTGCTGCCTGGATGATGAGTAGCTACCAATCATTAGTGTTGAGCGCTTGGTAGCTCATAAGGTGAAGTTCAGGACCATGCATTAAAACTGTTTCCGCTGTTGGAAACAAATAGACTAGACAAACAGGCATTGTTTCCATTTGCCATGCATCAATTGTAACTTACTATCATTTATTGGATGAGAAAGCACCCAGCAAAGAAAAATGTTGGGAAATGGATGAGCACTTGATAAGTTTAATGATGACACCGTGTATTTCTTAAAATTAGAATTATAAGTTTTACAAAATTTAGAGACAGAATGAAAATTGTGAAAATGAGGAAAAGATTAATTTCTATTAGCTTGTGAATATTACATATACAAAAGAGATAACTAGTTCACTTCCTTCTCTACCACACTAGTTGTTTACACCAGAATTATAAGACTAATTCTAGTAATTAAATAATAACTTTGGCAGCTGTGCAAAAATCTTCAACGTCAACCTCCTTTATCTATTTTTATAGTATGCTAGCTTAGCTTAGGCTCTGTTATGTGTTGTTGCTGTGCTTGATACTCCCTCTTAAGATGTGTATAATGTTCTTTATGTTCATCTAGCTTAACAGATTGTGATAATGTGTTGGATGCAAAGCCTTAGCACTTGAGGCATAGCCTGACTTGATAATTTTTGCTAATACTTTTTCTCTAATGGAGTGACAATCAATCTCTATATGTTTAGTTCTATAGGATTTTTAGAGATACGCATTGCTGATACATTATCACACAATAAGGCGCAATCTGTGAATGAGAAATCTGAAAATGTGTCAACAAAGACAGCAACCATATAACCTCACATTCTATACCAGCCATGGCTCTATTTTCTGCTTCATCAAAGCTTCTGGACAAAGTATTTTGCTTCTTTGCCTACAAAAACCAGTTAGAGATTTTCTGGATTCAACATAGCCATCACCATCAGAATCAGCTTGCAATTTTAACTCAGAGGTTACCAACATAAAGATTTCTTAGCCTGGTGCCTTTTTCTCATACTTCAACATTCTATATGTTTCTAATAAATGAATTTCTGCAGGCTCTATCCTAGTAATTTTAAGACTGTATCTCCTTAGTAGGCATACAAGGATGAAACAACAAAGCTCTTGCCACATTAAGAATATGCTAGTGATTTCTCTCCACAATATATGCCATTATGTTGTGGAGTACAGATGTACATAGTTTGGTGTAAGATTTTTATAGAGACATAAAATGATGTAAGTGCAACCACAAGATCATTACAAGTTCTATTGTTATTGATAAAAAATTTGAAAATTTGAAATTGCTTAAAATGCAAGTATAAAATTGAGGAATAAGAAACGAAATATGAGCCTTTGATTTCATCAGATAAACTCAAGTATGTTCACTAAATTCATTCATAATTGACAAAAAACAGTGATTGTCATTGAGATCACTTTGACAGGAAGGCCGCAGATATCCATATGAACTAATTCAAAACAATAATTAAAAAAATATATATTAAATATGAATAGGATAAAATAATCGCTTCTGTTTATCACAAGGTAAAAGTTGTTGAGTATGCATAGTAGGAATTGCATGTTTCAAATAAGAAAGTCTATCAACAGATAGATATCCTAATCTATGATGCCTAATTTCTATTAAGATATTAGAAATTGAATTAATGGAAGCAGTAGATGAAATTGAAGAATATTTGACTCTAAGTTGAAAGATTGTTGTAGGTAATAGAGTCCTCCTTTCATTTTAGTTAGTCCAATCACCATCTATGATGAAAGGACCTAGATAAAACAAAAGTTGGATAAGAAAATTAGACAATATTTCTTAGTGAAAGTAAGTTTGCTGACGGACAAAAGATTGAAAATGAGAGAAGGGACCAACAATACATGTAGAGTAATTTTAGAATTTAAAATGACATAGATCATCAAATAAAGTCCTAATGCATCTAAGATTGATGCATAAGTCTTAGATTTTGATATATCAAGATCCGATATACAAATCATTAGACACAAATCCTAATGTAATTAATCTTTATGCATAAAATCATGATACAACAAGTTTTGATATTTTGATACATAAGTTTTAATACATAGATTCTAAAACATTAAATTTTGATCCACATCAAATTAACGCTACATCTTCCATACTGTTATATTTTAATTTCATTATATAGACATTCAATTTTCATATTTTTGGATTATATGCTTAATGATAATAATCAAATAAAAGGAATAAGATTAATAACCTAAAGCACTGAAAATGGATGAGAGCCTAAGCCCAAAAATTATTAAGAGAATCCATTGTGCAAATTAACCATATAAACAATTATATCATAAACTCATGTTCACAATGTTTTGGGGTTTAGGTTCCAAAACACGTGTAACAATAAATACGGAAGAGTTTTTTTTCCTTATATTACTGCTTTGTTTTTTTTTTTTTTTTAACAAACTTCCTTTGTTTACTTTAAATCTTACTGTTTTGTTTTTTAAACAAACTTCATTTTTTTCACTTTAAAATATACTTGTTTATACTTTTATATCTCTTTTTTTTATTTACATTGACACTATTGTTATTATTATCATTATTATTATTATTTCATATGTTTAGAAAAAATAGATTTATTTTTATTTTTACCAAAAATTGGTATAAACTATAGATTTATCAATTTTAATATTACAAAAGAAATTAAAAATAACAAAATATTTAATTATAAAAAATGAACCTATAATTTATAAAAAAAATGAACATATAGTTTATAAAAAATGAACCTACAATTTATAAAAAATGAATCTACAGTTTATGAAAAATGAATCTACAATTTACCAATAACGAATTTATAATTTATACCAAATAAATCTACAATTTATAAAAAATGAACATATAATTTACAAAAAATGAACTTATAATTTTTTGATAATGAATCTATGATTTATACCAAAATGAACTCACAGTTTGTTGAAATAAATCTAAAATTTATACCAAAATGAATCTACAATTTATAAAAAATAAATCTATAGTTTACAAAAAATAAACATACAGTTTACAAAAAATAAATCTACAGTTTATTGATAATGAATCTACAATTGATACGAAATAAACTTATAATTTACAAAAAATGAATCTATAATTTACAAAACATGAACCTACAGTTTACAAAAAATGAACTTGTATATTTAAACTAATCAACCTACACCATATAAGAAATGAATCATAAAAAAAGCATAAAATCCATTTAATAATATTAAACATAAATTAATATAATATAATATTTAATATTATATTAAAATAAAATTATATTAATATAAAATTTAATATAATTTAATATAATAATGTAATAATATAAATTATTTAATATAATAATATAAATTAAATATAATATTTCTATATAATTATATATAATAACATAAATTATACAATTGTACTGATATAAAATAATTATATATAAAATTATAATATATAAAAACACATAAAAATTTCATTTATAAAAAAAGAAAAAAATAAAAAAAAAAAAGATAAAAAGTTAGGATAAAAAGTTATCTGTGGGTGTTCAAAATTTTAATTTATGTTTGAGTGTAATTTCTTTATTGTTAAGCATTTTGGAAGCGTATTATACATAGAAATATGAGTACAAAAATTGTTTGGTTATGTATGGATAGGCTCACACACTTTTTCAAGTGTAAATGGCTTAACTTTCTGTTTATAGATTCATTTAGTTATATGTGAACGGGCACATATGATTTCACATCCACATATGCATTCAGGCTTGGGATGGAAGGAAATACAAACATGTTGCGTTTACATTATTATATTATAATTAATTACATTATAATGTCATAATTAATAATTTATTATTAGATTAAATAAAAATTATTATTTATTATCATATTACATATAATTAGATAATGTTAGATAAAATAAAAATTATTATTATTATTGAATTAGATAATATTGTTTAATGGTATTATTAAATATGTGATTATAAAATTCATTCAAAATCAAATTATAACTAATAATTGTTTTAACATTAAAAAAATAAAGAAGAAAAGAAGATCATCCCATCCTATCCGTTGACCAGAAAACTCTAGAATTCACTACCGTTGTATTTGAAAGCCGCCACTCTCATACAAATGCATGAATTAATGGGAACGCTTTGTCAAATTTCCAGATGAAAAGATATCAGAAATTGGAACTTTGTGGAATACGGTCCTAACAAGTCATTTCAACGCTTAGTTTGGTTGACCATCGGCTTTACTTCTTATCTTTTATTATTATTATTATTATGGTCTGCATGCTATTTGCAAGATAAAAACCAGAAGAAATGGTGCAACACATTTGGCAGTCTTGCTAAAATCTTATGGACTAATTATTTGTTATAGATTTTATTTTATTTATAAAAATAAATTAAATGGCACAATTTAAAGATATATATCATTATGAATTATAAATTTGTGATATTTAAATGAATCAATATAAAAAATTATTTAATATATATATATTTAATTCAATACTCAATATAAATAAATCTATTACATATATTTGTTAAGTTCCAGTTTAGTGACTTATTGAAATTATTATAAACGGGAATAACGGATTAAATTTGTAATCAATTATCCAATTAACTTCAGTATAAATTATATTTAGTATTTTAAATATTATATACAAAATTCTATTATAACTTACATATGTATCAAAATTTAGATTTATATATAATTTTATAATCTAAAATTATTGTTGTGTGAGCTTATTATTCTATTTAATAACAATTTATTAGTGTGAAGCCATATTCTAATTTAATTCTGTTTTGATACAATCATGTTGGGTTGCTATTATTTTTTTATCGTATTCTAATATTTTATTATTTTATTCATCGCACAAAAAGTTGACATTGAAACCTTAAACCAAGAAATTCGTGTTGTTGTTTGCGTGTATAAGACTATGTACACATTATCACTTTTGAAAAATTGACCTGCTTACGGTATGCATTTTATGACTATGTATGCATTATAACTGAATTATTATTTCAAGACTTCTGGCATGAAAATTTATTATTTCTATACTCACTTGTCCTATTAAACTAATTTAGCTACCTATGGTCTTTCGGTCGCTCTATGATCGCATTTTAGACCACATCTTCAAAATGTTCAAGGGTGGTTCAACACAAACAAAAACAGAGAAATAATGGCAGGATTCAGGGAATCTGAAGAAGCCATCACTAGGTATAGCGCGCAGCCGGGTTTTGGCTTTTTGTGTTGGAATTTTTTGTGTGAGCTAATATTAATTATTGATTTATTTTAATTTTTTATAAAACGGATGAATAATATAATTTATTGATTAGTGGGTAAATTCAATTAAATTGTGATCAAATGGATTATAGACTTATGACACCTTTAGTGGGTCGATATGAAAGACGGTCATATGTAAACCTAATTTAATAAGAATCTGTGATTGATAGGCATGTTAAATTTGTTATAAATAGGTTAAGTTTTTTTTCCTGTCTTCTAATTCTAACCCCAGATATTACACTCATTAGTAGCCGTTTTGTAAGAATGTCAAGGAAATGAAGACTTATCCATCATTTTTAATTCTTTTGATTTATTTTTTTGGTGTTTAATTTCACTAGTTGTAATTATGAATCAAAATAATTTTGAATTTAATGCACAAATAGGTATAAAATTCGTTTCCGCTTAACTATTGTTTGGTATTCTAAATTCATGTACTAAATCCTGAATAAATTTTTACATGTGAAATCAGAGCCTGAGATTATATATAATTTAAAACTCTAAATATTTTGTATTGATAATTAGATTATGAGTTTATTTACTTATTTTATCCGAAAAATGAATTAATTGAAAAAAAAAAAAAGACTGCAACTCTGGCTCCAATTGAAGTTAAAAGCAAAGCAAGTTGCTAATATCATAATGCCTTTGTTGTTGTGGTTGTTGTTCAAATATGTTGGTTAAAATAATTAACAGCATGATTTGAAATGTTTTGGTTGTAAAAGAATAGTTCCAAATTGCTCTTCGTAGCATCTGAATTCGAAATTCAATTTCAAAATTCTTGATTATTAGTTTGCCTTCCTGTTTTTTGTTTCCTGTAACTATCTCATTAATGGGCCTAGACTTTAAGCCATAATTTCAGTTAAAAGCAAAATTCTTGTTTCCTGCAACTATCTCATTAATTGTTGACTTCGGGGTTCCTGAGTGGTTTCTCTAATGGTTAACATCATGAAATAAAAGGTGATATGAAAAGCATAAATATGTTTATGACATCTATATATCGTTGGACACTGCGTTTATCCACTAATAATTTGTTCCTAGGTTGTTTACACTAAGATGTGCTAAGCAGAAATGTAGAAAACCCAGAAGTGATTCTGGCATTATCAATGTGTAAATAAAAAAAAAAGTAGGAAAACTACGAAAAAAGCATTTGCTTACATTCAGCAAGTCAAGTCAAATAATAATATTTCAATTTTTTTAATGTTCGTCGTGGTATATTTTTTTTATTTCAATGATTATGTATATATAAATATTTAGGTGGTTTACATATAATTAATTGTCAGTTTATAATTTAGTAATATTAGATTTGTAATAAAATAAATAAATAAAATATAAATATTTGATTTGTATATATATGAGATAATAATCATGTATTTAAAATTAAAGTATATTGTGTTCGGTACCTTATATAGGTTTGATTTATATATTTACATTTGGTATGTATTTTAATTGGGTTTTTATTAATCTTTAATTAAAAATAATTTTATGGGTTGATATGGGTGTTATCACCAAAGTGGAATATCTATTGAAATTTGAAGAGTTATTTTTAATTTTTGTGAATAGATAATTTCAAATTAATGTAGATAATAACTTGCCTAAAGGGGTTATTAGATGCATTGATTTTGAGAGTGGGTGTTGGAATAAAACTAATTGTGTTAAGAGTTGTATTAGTCTAGAGAGTTTGTTTGTCCAAAGGAGATAGATTACTCGAAAATTGGTGTAATATCGATTGTGTGTTTCATAACTAGAAATTCTATTGCATGTGCATGTTCTGGCCAAAGGGAAATATTTAGTGATGCCAGAATTTTCTAGATTGTGTAAATTATAACTTTAATTTTGTATATAGCTCAATTCTAATACATGTTTTTGTTTTGTCACAAACAGTATCTTTTAGTCTCAACAATAATAACGCGCTATTGAACTCTTAACTAGCACAAACTTTAAGAGGTGGAAAGATGACATTTAGTTTGTTTTGGGAATGAGTAAGATAGATTATGCCCTTTATTGAAGATGAACCTGTAAAACCCACTCATGAAAGTAACATCGAGGAAAAGGAATTACATGCTAAGTGGGAGAGATCTAATCGTCTTAGTCTTATGGTCATGAGAAAAACTATTCCTAAATACCTTAGGAGTAGTTTGTCCACTGATGTTACTACCAAAATTTTTATTGCTACTGTAGAACATAGGTATTTTTGTATCTAATAAGGCTGAGGCTGAGACCCTTATAAGTCAGTTAACCAGTATGAGATACAACTATAATGAGAATGAGAGGGGCTATATTTTAAATATGGTTCACCTTCAAACCAAACTTAGGGGTCTTAAACTTGAGATTTCTTATGAATTTATAGTTTACCAAGCTCTAAACACTTTGCTTCCTGAATTTAGACAAATCAAAACTGTCTATAACACCCAAAATACTACTTAGACCATTAATGATCTTATAACCAAATGTGATGCTGAGGAAAAGAAAATTAGGAAAGAGAAGGGTGAGGTTATCATGCTAGTGACACAACCTAAGGTTGATCCTAAAAAGGACAAAGGCAAGTTTAAACCTAATTATTATGCTCCTAAAAAGAATCAGAATTTTAAATGGCAGGGTATGAGTTAGACAAAAAAGGGAGGTGATTTTGAAATTGTCCACAAGAGTAAAGTGAAATATTTCTTTTGTTATAAATAAGGTCATAAGAGAAAAAATTGTTATCAATTCACATTTTGGCTAAAGAAAAAAGAAAAAGAAGTTATTACTTTGGCTTATGATTGCTTTGAATCTTATATGGTTGATGTACCACCAAACTTTTGGTGGCTTGATAGTGGTGCAAGTCTTTATGTTGATATTACCTTGCAAGGGTTCATAAACAAACGAAAGCCAAGTAAAAGGGAGGTCAAGCTTAGAATTGGAAATAATTTGGAGATAAATGTCAAGCAAGTTGGAGTAGTTAGGTTAACTTGGAGTCTGGATTTTGTCTTATTTTTGGAGAACACCTTTTATGTTCCATTTTTTAGGAGAAACTTGATTTCTATTTCTGTTTTAGATAAGATTGGATATCATTTTACCATTGATAATGAAAGAACTAATATGTTTTTAGACTTTAAATTGATTGATGAATGTGTTTTATTCGATAATTTATATAGATTGTGTTTAGATGATACTAGTAATTGTGAGGACCTTCTTATGAAACCAATATTGTGACTAAATGATCCTTAGTTAAAGAAAAATTTTTTTCACTATGGCACAAATGTTTAGGTCATATATATAGAGAAAGAATTGAAAGATTAATGACAGATGACATTCTTCTTACTCTTGACTGCTTAAGTATTTTGTGTGGACTGCATGAAGGGTAAATTGATTAAGACTAAAAAGAAAGGTGCTAATAGAAGTTCAAATCTTCTAGAGATTATTTACACTGACATTAGTGGACCTCATTCACCTACTATTTGTGGCAAAAAATATTTTATTACCTTTATTGATGACTTTTCCCATTATAACTATTTATACTAGATAAATAAGAAATCAGATGTCATTGAGATATTCAAAATTTTCAAAACTGAGGTTAAGAAACAATTAGGAAAAACCATTAAAATTATGAGGTCTGACCGTGAGGGTGAACATTATGGCAAATATAATTAAACTTATAAAGATTCCTTTAGAATAATTATGGCCTTAGTTGCTCATATGAATTTAAAGTTGCGTCAAATGGATGTCAAGATGACATTCTTGAATAGTGATCTGGGTGAGGAAGTTTACATGGTGCAACCTGGTGGTTTTAAGGAAATAAGTAAAGAACATTTGGTTTGTAAGCTGAAGAAATCTACATATGGTCTCAAACAAACTTCTCATCAATGGTGTCTCAAATTTGATGAGGTAGTCACTTTACTTAATTTCATAAAAAACAAGATAGATCAATGCATTTTCCATAAGATCAGTGAGAGTAAATTTATATTTCTTGTTCTCTATGTTGATGATGTTTTGTTGGCTAGTAATGACATGAGAATGATTTGTGAGACTAAGCAGTTACCCTTTAGGACTTTTGATATGAAAGGTCTTGGAGATACATCTTTGTCTTGAGTATTAAGATTCATCGTAATCAATCTCATCATTTATTGGGTCTTTCTCAAAGGGTTTAATCGTATGCTTAGTAGATTCAATATATAATCTTGCAAAAACAGTGATACTCCTGTTGTGAAATGAGAAAAATTTAGTAAGGAGTAATTAAAAGTGATATAGGGAAACAAAATATGAATAATATTCCTTATGCCAGTGTTGTTGGCAACTTGATGTACGCCCAAGTGTGTACAAGACTAGATATTGCATACATTATTAGTGTCCTTGGTCGATATCTTTCTAATCCTGGATGAGATCATTGGGTAGCTGCTAAGAAGGTAATGAGATACTTGAAAAAGACGAAAGATTATATGTTTGTTTACAGGCGGGTGGATAATCTTAAAGTAATGAGGTATTCAAACTCTGATTTTGCAGGTTGTCAATATGATATAAAGTTCACTTTTGAGTTATATTTTTATACTTATTAGTGGTGTTGTTTTGTGGAATAGTGTTAAACAAACACTCACAACTTTTTCTACTATGCAAGCTGAGTTTATTGTTTATTATGGTGCTAGTACACAAGCTATATGGTTAAAGAATTTTATTTTTGGGCTGTTTGTGGTCAATTTTATTGCTAGGCCACTTCGAATCTATTGTGATAATAATGTTGTTATATTTTTTCTAAGAACAATAAAAGTTTGAGTGGTTCTAACCATATAGAGATTAAATATCTTACAGTCAGAGATTTAGTAAAGAAAAGAGACATTAAGATTCAGTACGTTAGTACTGATTTGATGTTAGTTAATCCTCTAATCAAAAGACTTAGACCCATAATTTTCAAGAAACATGTGAGTGATATGGATGTTGTAGAGTCTTTTGATGTGTTTGGTTAGTGAGAGTTTTATGTTTGTAATTGAACGTTTAAGTTAAATAATTTTACTATATTGTTTATTCATATATATTTATTTATATGAGTTGAGTACTTTTTGATTGTTTGTTATGCATATGTGCACATTCAATATATACATATAACATGCTATGAGTTGTGCGTGATGTGATTAAAATTAGTGTAATTATCTTAGTTTTCAATTGTGTTTCTGGAAACAAAGGCTAAGACATATATTGTGTGTATTTTCAAAATGGAAATAAAAGCTTTATTGCGAAGCCTTATAAGTTTTTCTTGCTCAGTTAAGCATGTGGGAAAGATAAACATTTGGAGGACTGACAAAGAAAATAGTGTATTAATCGCATGTGAGTATTATTTTCTTACTATACTGCTATATCGGAATCTAGGTCGATTAAATTGTCAATATTTATGACTGTGGATTGGTGTTATGTCAATAAAGAGCATAATTACTATCATGATCCGATATTGATAATTTAATGTGGATAGAATTATGTTTAAGGTGTCATTTTATGAATAAACTATATGTTTTCTAAAAATTTTATGGCCACATTTGAATTTAAAGTATTCAGTTCGAGAATCATTTTTAAAAATATTTTTTATAAAACATAAAAATATCATAATTAATATTGCTTAAGTGGTAGAATGTTAAAATTTTTTTGTGTGGACTATTATTAATTATTGGTTTGTTTTAATTTTTTATAAAATGAACTGAAGAATATAGTTTATTAATTAGTGGATAAACTCAATTAAATTGTGATCAAATTGGTTATAGACTTATGACACCATTAGTGGGCCAATATAAAAGACGGTCATATATAGACCTAATTTAATATATACATGTGATAAGTGGGTCTGTTAAATTTGTTATAAATAGGCTAAGTCCCCTCTCATGCCTTATAATCGCAATCCTAGTTGCTACACCTATTAGTAGTCATCATATGAGAGGAAGACTTATCCCTCATTTTTAATTCTTTTGATCTATTTTCTTGTTGTTTAATTTCAGTGGTTATAATTATGGATCAAGACAATTTTGGATTTAATGCGCAAACAGTTATGAAATTCATTTCTACTTAACTATTGTTTGGTATGCTAAATTCATGTACTAGATTCTAAATAAATTCTTACACTTTATTCACCTAGGTACATCAATGTCAGAAGCAATTTGTTTATCGATTCATATTTCAATTTTATATAATATAATTTTAAGAAAAATTTTATTAAGTTTAAGCGAAATAATTTTAGATAATTTATTATTTTATCATTTATCTTTATATACTCCAAATTTTAAATAGTTAATAAAATTAATTTAAATCTTGATTTTTTTATTAAAATTTTTATTTTTAAAATTTTACTAATTTCTTATTAGAAGTTATTTAAATTTTTTTTTACTTTTCTTAATTTTGTATTCAAAAATTTGTTATATGATTTTGACAACCTATTTAGAATTTTTACTTTTAAAATTTTTAAATTCCTTAGTTACAGAGTTTTTTATATGATAATTGAGTTTTATAATTTTTATTTATAAATTTTTTTTGATATAACAATGTTCTATACAATATAATATAAAATATTGACAAGTGACTATATTATATATAATTGTTTGATAAATAGCAAACAATGGTTAAAAACTAATTTTAAGATTAATAATAAATAATATATACTAATGATTATTTTTAAAAATTTCAAACAAATTTTAATTAAATATCTATTGTTTTTATATTTGATTGTATTAAATTATATATCAATTTATTTATTTTTATACCATATCAAATTTTGAGCAGTCAAATATATTTTTAATTTACACTGTTATCATCAGAATTAAATTTAACTCCTCTAAATAGTATATAGTTAAAAAAATAAACATAAAAATTGATATTATTAAATGCAAAAAATAATAAATATTTAATTAAAATTTATATAAAATTATTAAAAAAAATCAACTACACAAGTTCAAGCTCAACATTGCTATGGATGTTGCACCTCTTGTCCTTCATTTTTTTTTTTCAGATATCAAAACCAATAACACTTCAAATATTTAAACTCAATCTTGTAAAAAAAAAAAAAATTGCGAGAGGACATTATTCATCGAATTAAAATAAGATGGACAAAATATAAAAATGCAACGAATGTGTTATGTGATCACAAGATTTCACATAAATAAAAAAAAAAGCGATAAAATCCACTACGATATACGAAAATGAATATGGAGTGATAAAAGTATAACAAGTCTCTTAAACTAGTGTGATAGAGATGAAAATGTTAAACCAAATGTGTGATCATATTAAAATAAATAAAATTCATAATGAATGTACTAGGAATAAAGTTAGAGTAATTTTTATCGCAGACAAATCGAGGGGAAGGGAAACTAAGGCTTCGCTTGTTTCATGGAAAATATTTTTCACAATTTTCTCTGTTTGGTGCATCTAGAAAAATTAGTTAATAGAAAATATTTTTCTAGTCAAAAGAAAAAATAAGTTATTTTTCGAAAAAATGACTTCCCATTTTGAAAACTAGGAGTGATTTTTTGAACTTTGGCAAACTCGTCCAAATGAAAAATAAATCATATAAATACATGTATTTATTATCATTGGTCATTATTGACTACAAACATTGTCATAGGTTATCATCAACCATCGACCGGCGGTGGTCGCTAGCAAGAGGTGAGATCCACAAAAAAAATTATTTTTAATATTTTTTATATTAAATAATAAATAGTATAATTTTAAAATATTTATAATTTAAATTTTTTATAATCTTATTAATAAAAAAAATTAATATTTTTATAATGTGTTTTAAATACTAGAAAATATATTACTCCAAAAATATTTTTCTCAGACATTATTTTTTATAAAATAAATAGAGCCTAAAATGATTTAAGTTCATAGAGTTAGAGGCTTTTAGACCTATCAATTAGAAAAATAAAGCATGTTAGAGTAGATATAATAAAAAGATGAGAGATGTACCTAAATTTATATAACAGAAAGTAATTTAAAATGAGCCAGAGCCTTGCATCTTTTTAAAAGATGTGACTCAAGATCTGTTGGAATGGAAAGAGTTGATCCGGATTAACTTACAAGCCTTGGTTGAGTGGTTTCCTTTTAGACACGTCTATCTTTGACTGTATCGAAAAGGTCGGCGTGCAGCAGTCTTAAGTTACATTGCAACAAGCACATCAAAGAAATCTAAAAAAGCTTGCTTCACTCTTACGATGGTGGCTGCAGGCAACAAAAAATGGTTCGACTTCAGTATAAATAAATGGCCATCTGGGAGAAGAATTATAAGCAACTCTCTCAGGCATTAGTTAAACAGGATTTATCATTATAATTGTGCTTGGATTGAGGATGTTGAAGCTTTATTACTTGCTATTTTTTACTTTATATTTACCACTGGCAGTATATTCTGATGGTGAATATAGCAGGGAGGACTTCCCTCCTGGCTTTGTTTTTGGTGCTTCTACCTCTGCTTATCAGGTCAGTATATCAAGTCTTGTTTTCTGCTTTTTTACTTTGGATGAGTACTTTTAACCAAGGGATAAAAGAAAGGGATTATACTTTGAAAAAAAAGAAAAAAAAGAAACATGGTTCGTGCGTATATCATTACTTGCTATTTTTGAAAGGTGGAAGGAGCAGCGAAAGAGGATGGGAGGAGTCCTAGTGTATGGGATACCTTTTCACATGGAGGTTGATGTCCTGTCCTTGCTTAATTTAGAGTGTTTGTGTGTGTGTTTCTTTTTCTTTTCATAGCAGTATACAGGGCAGTAAATGTATAATGTGGAAGCTATGGTTCTTATGATTAATTTCTGATTAATTTTCCAGATGGAGATGTGTCAGTTGATCAGTATCATAAATACAAGGTTAAGTATGATATAGAATGTCGGTTTGCACTAAGTGGGTGCAACTTCAGCTATGCGTTCTTGTAGTATGGGCAACTTACCAATTAGTTTATGCTTCTCTTGCAGGAAGATGTCAAACTTATGGCCGAAACAGGGCTAGAGGGCTATAGATTTTCAATCTCATGGTCGAGACTTATCCCAAGTATAATTACCTTACTGCAAACCACACGAAGCAATAGAACAACTAAGATAAATTCTGATTTATCTGATCTTAATTTTTTATGGTTTACTTCTGCAAGATGGAAGAGGAGCTGTCAATCCAAAGGGCTTAGAATATTACAACAACCTCATCAATGAACTCATCAGCCACGGTGAGAGCCAAAAATAAAGGAAATTTTTCTAATATTTCGCTGAGAGCTTTTTCCTTTTTAACTAGTAAAAAAAAATTACTTCCAAAGTATTCCTCCCGAATGTTGCTTTTTGTGCTTTAATTGATCTTGTGTATCCCCTTCTTGATGAGGCAGGCATCCAAGCACATGTTACACTATTCCATTATGATCATCCGCAATCACTTGAGGACGAATATGGAGGATGGCTTAGCAGAAAGATAGTGTACATTAGTACTTGAATCTTGTTCTTAAATGTCTTTGCTGCGCTTGAGCATCAAGTACAGAAGGAATATGCAGATGTAAATTGATCAAATGTTAATATGCAGGAAAGACTTCACAGCATATGCAGATGTATGCTTCAGAGAATTTGGTGATAGGGTATCATCTTGGAGTACTTTAAATGAACCGAACATTGTTGCAATATCAGGTTACAACGAGGGATTAACGCCACCAGGACGTTGTTCTCCTCCATTTGGACTTGTGAAATGCTATGAAGGCAACTCCTCCACTGAGCCATACTTGGCGGCTCATAATATGTTGTTGGCACATGCAGCAACTGTAAGACTGTACAAGAAAAAATATCAGGTCTACAATCTCGTTTATCTCCATTATTTATCTTTCCAAGGAATTATTCTTCATATTTGATTCGAATCCTTATACAGAGGAAGCAACATGGAGTTATAGGGTTCACCGTCTTTACCATGTGGTTTCTCCCTCTTACTAACTCAACAGAGGATGTAACTGCCACACAAAGAGCTAAGGACTTCTATTTGGGCTGGTAAGCTAGTGAGGAAAATATATATAGCGGAGTAGCCTTTTTTTTTTTAGCTTAATGATCTAGAAAATTCAAATTTTTATACCATTTATAATTATGGTCAAAACTTATAAATTTTACAATTGTATTTTAATTTCAAAAATCGGCTACAATTTTAGCTCATTGACTATAATTGGTTAAAATTGAAATAATAAATTATTTTATCTAATAATATAATTTAAACATATTAATTTTGTTCTCTCTCTCTCTCTCTCTCTTTTCTACATCAAACTCTTATTTTAATTTATCTCCACTTCCAGTAAAGAAGGGAGATGTAGATGGACAGAGGTAAGAATTTGGTGTGAAAATGGGAAAGAAGAGATTTACAAGCTTTTTAATACAATTACAAATACGAATAAAATTTCAAATTTTATAGGTCTCTAGGCCAATTCTTTTGGAACTGGATTTGACAAAGTCATCGTTATATTTATATTCATTAATATCTTGCAGGATGATAGATCCCTTAGTTTTTGGAGACTATCCGGAAATAATGAAGAAAAATATTGGGTCAAGACTTCCAGTTTTTACCAACCAAGAATCCAAATTGCTTAAGGGAGCATTTGACTTCCTAGGAGTGATACATTACAATTCAATTTATGTCAGGGACAACTCCAGTAGTTTGAAATTGGAAACTAGAGATTTCTACACAGACATGGGAATAGAGGGGTTCGGTATGTTCTTGATGACCCATTACTAGACTAGACTAGACTTATTTATGAACCTCTATAAAGGTGAAACTAATTCATTGATTTTTTTTTTTTTTTTGTTGGGCAGCGGACCCAGACCCAGACTCTCCATTTGATATACTCCAAGAAGAGGTTAGTTCTAAGTCACAATGCGTTAGGAGAGTGGTGTTGGTACTTCAACTTATACTGAATAATTAATTTTTGACTCAGTACCCAGTTAGGCCTTGGGCTCTGCAAGCAGTGTTGGAGTACATTAAGCAAACCTATGGCAATCCTCCTGTTTATATCCACGAAAATGGTCTCTCCTCTCCATCTTTTTTACGCAAATATGCGCATGCATGCGCATACAATAGCTTTGGTTGTTGTTGATACTTGGCGTTGTATTTTAAAAATTAATTCATCTCAAAATAAAATTATTGTTGCATCATTTTACAGGTCAAGTGACAAAACATAATTCTTCATTGGAAGACACATCAAGGATAGAATATCTACATGCATACATTGGCGGCGTGCTAAATGCAATCAGGTTTCTTAATTTTGCTCGTCTTTATCATAAAAACCTCTTCCTTTCAATTTTGTCTTTGTTCTCACTAATATTTTGAGAATCAAACTAGGTTATTCAATTAAACTAATAAAATCAAGAATTAATTAGTGGTATGAGTCAATTTAGTATTAAAAATCAATTAATAAAAAAGATCAAAATATTTAAAAAATTGGTTAAAATCAAAATTAAAAAAAAATTGAATCAAATCAATAAAATGTAAATTACATCATTTTATAAAATAAAAAAAAATCTACAATTTACACTATTTTATTCAAAGTTTAAAAATTAAAAATATTTTTTTATTACTTGATCAATATTAAAATATTTTTTATCATTTTATCATATTATATTTTTCTCTTTTTAATAATTTTGAGTATTATTATATATATTTTAAAAAATAAAAAATTGATCCATTAAATTAAATCAGTCAAATCAAAATATCAACAATACAATCTTCAATATGATTTTAGAAACATGATTATCACTTTTTTTTCACCAATGAGTCAAAGTTTCAATTTTAAGTGGCTAGAGTCGGATGAGTCTTATATAATTCAGTTTCATTTTTCTTTTTAATTTTTTTTAGTATATGAATTTGGTCATTTATATATTTTATCTAATTTTTTTAAATTTTTGAAATTGTGAAGGAATGGATCAAATACCAGAGGATATTTCATATGGTCTTTTTTAGATGCATATGAATTATTGGGAAATGAATTTGAATTAAGTTTCGGTCTGTATCATGTGGATCTAAATCATTCAGAGTTGAAAAGACAACCTAAGCAATCAGCAAATTGGTACTCTCAATTTTTAAAAGGAAAAAGGAACAATTCAAATGCAATTATTCAACTTGAGAAGGAAGATGTGTTTAGTATTTGAATAGGTTAATTTCTTTTCTCATGTATCTTTCAGTTATGGTTCTTGTATGTTGCTTATAAGCAATTTAATATGAACTAGCAATAATTCTATGCTTCACAACTTTTCTTGTTAATCGTTACAAGTTGTCATCCCATTTTATAATATGAAAATTTCTTAACTACAATCTGGGTGATTATATATTTATTTAACCATTCATACAATCTGGGTGATTATATATTTATTTAACCATTCATCAATCTTACTCTATATTATTGTGTAAGATAAAAATGAGAAATAATTTCACTTGCCTTAATTTTAAGGTCATGCCAATGTATAATTCTAAACCTTTTGATCCCTCAATGGTAAATTTTTAAGAAGTTCTACCTTGAGCCCGAATGCTCTGAATTCAGCTATTTGTCGCTACCTCTTGTGTCATTAAATAACGACGAGACCGACCAAATACACCGCATCCACACCCAATAGCAGCCAACTAGTCCCACCTTTTTGGCTATGGTGTTCGATGCTTTGTGAGCTTCACAGGGGCCTTCATGCAATTCCATCAAGACATAATTTTCATCATCCTTTGTCATACATCATTGTCATGGATGGGTGAAGGATCTTGTATATAATATGCCTTTTTTTTTTGAGAAATTCGCCACTTGTTTGATCAAGCTACTTGGTTCCTGCTGAATTTTCAGTAGTTCTTCATCCTTTAGATATCGGGTGATCAAAGGTTATCCAGCTAGGGGTTTATTCTATAGTTAGGACCTCCTTCATTTTGGTTGATGGACCCTTTTATTGTTCTCTGAATACGGGCTAATTTGTGGATGCTCTGGTTGCTGCTAATTTTACTAGGTAATCTGCTCTTTCATGATCCCTGGATAATCTTCTGGACACATCTACTTGCCTCAATTTTTTGGAGTAATTATTTGACCAGTGCAAGATAGCTGGTCATGCGCAGCTCTTTCCTTAAAAATAAATTAGCAATAATTCTATGCTTCACAACTTTTGTTGTAAATTGTTACCAGATCCCATCCTATGTTATAATACATCTACACTATGAAAATTTCTTAACTACAACCTGAATGATTATATATTTATCTAACTATTCCTTAATCTTACCCTGCATCACTGTGTAGGTAAATTAAAAATATAGAAGAGTTAGATTTCTTGATAAGAAAAACAACTTCCTCGTGAGAAAATTTCATGTAGGGTAAATGGGAAAGCACATTAATAGAGAACCTCAAATTATTAGCAAACTAAAGATTTTCTTTTTCGAAAATTTTATATTTAAAAAACTAAATTCTTCCATTTAAAAAATAATAATTTGGTGAAAAAATCAAATTAGATAAAAAAAACTATAAAATTTTGAGAAATTTTATTTTAATAAAAAAATTTAGATAAAATTATTTTACTAATCTTTTGATTTAAATTTACACATTATATTTATTTTAAACAAATAAGAAAATTAAAAAATTAAAATAATATCCTTGCCTAACAAATTCATTCCAAACAGCAAAATTCATTTGAACAATTTAATATTCATTCCAAACATAAAATTCTATTACTAAAGTGTGCATATTCTATTCAAAAAAAAAAAAATTTCCATTTCTCGCGTAATTTATCCTAAATGAAATCTTAATGGTGTATCCAACAATCTCATGTTTTTCTAACCAACAACACATGAAATTTTTCCTAAACAGTGAATTGATTCAACATCTCACTGCATGTTTGAGAAAACAACTTTACAGTTCCAGAAAGCCACAAGATAGCGCACATCCGATGAAATTTACAAAAATGAGAACAGCATCAATAGTTATACATGACCTTTAGGCATTTGAACTGGATATAATTAAATGTTTTCAATAAATGGGATAGATTTCGTGGATAAGCTTTCGTGATCATACTAAGCACTATCTCCTCTATGATGAGTGCCTGTGCCAAAAGTTGCTAGATCTGTTGCCAGAATTCTGGCCACCGCCGGCAGTACTTGGATGAAAGGGTCCCCAACCTGAGTCTAAATGTTGGAGATGAGATAAGTACTCTCTTTCCCACGCATGAAAATGATTTTGCAAAGGATTTTCAGTTTCCTGTAAATTCGGGCCTGACGAACTTGAGGGAATGATTAAGAAGCCACTACCATGCTCATTTTGAGGGAGTGCTGGCACCATCGTATGCAAACCCCTTGGACCATCAAATCGCCTGACACCATGAGCAATAGGTGGTGGAATGCCAGGTGAGCTGCTAGAATGTTGACGATGATGGAAAGGATGGGCAATCTGAATCCTTTCATGGGTCCGAGCACTCCTGCCTGAATGATGAGGAACAACTGAAGAGATAAATGAGCTGCCAGCTGAAGGACCAGACCTATGAGGAGTAGATGAACAATCATTAGTGTTAAGCGCTTGAAAGCTCATAAGGTGAAGTTCAGGACCACGCATTAAAACTATTTCCACCGCTGAACGCAAATAGACTGGACAAACAGGCATTGTCTGCATTTGTCATGCATCAATTGTAACACTGTCATTTATTGGATGCTAAAGCACCCAGTAATGAAAAATGTTGGGTAATTGGAGAAATGGATGAAAACGTAATAATTTTAATGATGTGACCATATATTTCTTAAAACTAGCATTATGAGCATGGCGTGAGGAAAAAACAACATATCAAGTTTAATGCTTCATGAAACAAGTTAGATACCATCCAATTTCACCCCAGTAGTACAAAGGATGAAAACAAAATTTTTGTTATATCCAGACTCAAGGAAAAAAAAATTTACAATTAATCTTGCACACCGCTTACCCATGACCAAACATAAATGGATGTGGAAAAGATATAGATCTCATTCTTGTATCAGATTCACCATTAGATGATCTGAACGTCAGAGGAATGGAAGCTGGATCAACACCACTTATGGTGCTGCTAGATACAGAGAAAGGCAGTGAACGGTGGCCCAAACTATGATATTGGATATTAATGGCAGGAAACGCATGGGTGCTAAAGATCTCGTGGCGTCCATTCCAGTGATGATTTGAGTTAGGATCATCAATGCTATCATTAGATCTTGATGAGTTCAGAGGAACTGGTCCAACATATGCAACATATGAAGGAGCCACCGATGATGCAGCACTGTGTTCAGCATACACTGAATGGTGACCCATTAAGTCATGATCTACATTATGAAGAAAATTAATTCTCGTCTTATAGTAAAATTCAAAGAAAATCAATTGTTATAAGTAAAATACTTACAGGTGGTTGATGGAGATTCTACTTCCCTGGAATCAAGAAAGCATCAATTCATTAGCAAAGCAACAAGTGCATTATTACAACAGAAACTGCAGAATGTTCTCAGAGGAAAAAGGAAAATATAAAGAACATTCAAGATAAGTAAAAATGCCTTTCATCCTCTTTGATCCTCTTATTTAGACATCACACAATAGTACCAGAGACCATAGTCCACAGGAGGCTAAAAGTAATAACAGACAGGTGTTAAAATCAACATGTGAAATTGTCAAGTGATAAAAATAATTCAAATAACAATCTCGAAAGAGTCTAGAAGACATTCAATAACTTCTGTATGTTGAATAATTGAAACCTGTTTCAAATACTGAACAACCAAACAATTCATGCCCTAAAACTGCAAATAATACTCAAGGTTCCAAAACAAAGGCAAGAATGTGAAACAATAGAAACATATAAGTTGTCAAATAAGTGGTGCTGGCCTAGGAGGGAAATTGCAATATAAACAAGCCATGATGAACATAAGCCAAAAAAAGAAACCAATGGAGGGAGCTTGTTGCTTACTCAAAAGATGAACCTACTTGTGTCAATTCACCGAATGGGCACCAGTGAACTCTATATGGCTGAAAGAGACAAGGACAAACATACTGTTAGGTGATATGGATTTAGGAAATTTTGGTATAATGAAAAATAACTTCCTCAAACTAAAAAAAGGGGGGAAATGAAAGTGTCACATTTGCGTCAACCGTTTGTTTTATTTTGCTCGTATGCATAGGATATAAACCTAAAATTACCTCACACTCACAATGTCTAAACTATTATTTAAGACAATGCTTGAAAAATCAAATTGCATCAGATATAATGATATATCAAAATAATTATGTAAACATCCAACGATTACACTAGCTGAAAATGAAAAAGTTATGATCTCATTACAAAGACAATAAGCTTCAAAGCTATGAGCTACAATAGCAAACTTTTGTTTCTTAAAAGCTCATTGCAAGTCTCAGTTAAACTGGAGAGGTGACAGCACTTCAGTGCGCAGCCAATTTGGCTAAAGTTTACTATACTATACAAGAATAAGCCCAACCCAATCTAATTGGAATAATACTCCACCAGGGATCTAAGGTATGAGATCTGGTCCAACCTACCTTGTTTTGTAATGGGGTATAAATTTAAAATGATATCATCTTATTCAACCATTAAGCAAAGGTCTAATCTAAAGAACAATATTTAATAGACAGTTGCAAGAGTTTGGAATATCATCTTGAGTAAGATAATATTATCATCCAAATACATATTAATCAGGCCGCCCAAATCAATATGAGAAAAATTTAAATTTCACCACAGAGCCTTCTAGTTAAGCAACACCTCAGTTGCTTCTTTTTGCACCATTAGTACCAGACTCAGTATATATCAGCTCCAACCGATAAACAGACATTTCTGATTGCAAAGTTTCTACATTTAAAACCATGTTAATCCTGATTAGAAGGTACAACTTGATTAAAAAAATGGTGAAATAGTTTTTAAATATTAAACAATTTTTGTAGAACTTTTACAAGCATAGATATAATAACCAGTATCATGTTCATAAACAATTATATGGATATCCTCCATATGACTAAAGCATCTCATTGCTTAAAACACGTGTGATAAAAGGCAATGACTCGGCGTGCATCACATTTGATAACTCACATACCAATCAGCCAAACATGTATTATATGTACCGAAACCATCATCAAACAGAATCAAAGTCAAATTGTTTTCTGATGCCTGATTAATAACCTGAGTAAACTACTCCAAATGAATACAAATGTAATGAATCATAGACTGAAAAATAAAAAATTGATCTAGCTTGAGAGTTGGACAGATGCTAAGAAAGAGAAATCTCATCGAAGGTTAAATGCAAGATGACCCTCAGAAGAAGAAAGGCAATCACAAAATAGAAAAGCATAGCAGCTGGATAAGCCCATTCATAAGTTTTTATGAAGAAAAAGAGGAATAAATGCTCGATGAATGACCCAACAATTTTTATCATGGTTTAGGTATATACAATCTACGTTACAATGGCACTAAGACTTTTATGAAGCCTATACAAGTTACTGCATCACCAAGGTTAAGTTTACTATGATGCTCATTCTTATAAAATTCAGAGTTTTAATTTTAAAGCCAAAATGCAGGGCATTGTCTCAATTAAAAAAAAAAAATATAGCAAACGTTCACGAGCGTATTATGAGATGTGACAATATGACTCATATCTTGCCTCATCAAAGAAGTGCAAAGGAGCATTTTAACTATGGCTATCATCCCTATCACAATCAACATGAAAACACAATGCTATTGCAAAGTTCACCACATGACTGCACCAAAATGCAGATGCCGAATGACGTGTTCCTTAAATAACTAACTGCAAAATACAGGAGACTAATATAGAGCAACTGCAGTCTACCATTTCAGGAAAACTAAGATCATAGAAGTCCTCATCAGGAATCCAATCATCCATGCGAGTAGAACCATTTGCAAAGAGCCATTGACCTTTCTCAACTTTCCTGCAATTAGGGCATTGCATCGCTCCTTTCATATTAAATGCCGAACCAATACAATCTACACAGCACGAGAATGAAATTACAATAATAACCAAAGATTTGCATCTTTATCAGCGTACAGTCTCCAAAATAAACATCATTAAGCCAGTCAACGATTCACAGCCACACTGAATCCTTAACGCACAGTTCGGAAACAGTAACTTTAAAAATTAAAAAACAAAAAGCAAAATTTCAATCAAATTGAATCATATTTGGCAGAACTTATAACAACCACATTCACAGATAATAGTTTTGAATTAGGGGATTGTCTTTCATACATCCTATATAATGCCCATTAGTTTAAGCGAAATTTCAACACATTATTGAAGGTTTGCATCTAAATCACAGAACCAAAAGGTGCATGCAAAATGTGATAATCAAATAAACCCGTTGATTGGGTCAACCCAAACATCACAGCTCCAAACCTGAGTACTATATAACGCCACTAAATTATTATACTTTTTTTATTCGAAAATCGAGAGAGGAAAAGAGGATACCGAGATGGAATTGATGGCCGCATTGGAGCTTAGCCCAGGATCTGGCCACATTATCCGACACCGTATCAAGGCAAATGGAGCACAAAACCCCAGGAGACAACCAAGAAGAAGAAGAAGGCTCTTCCTCATCGCCACCGCCATCGAGGTGAACATGATGATCGTTGTCGTCGGTGTCACCGTCCATCAGCTGATGAGGAGGATCAGTAGTTGCTTTTGTAGAGCCCACCATGCCCACTCTTCCTTACCCGTCCCCACCAATCCCGCACCCAAAAAAAAAAAAAAAAAAGGACAAATTAGAAATCGCAATAAAGAGACAAATCTGAAACAACTGTCTCCTTCTCTCGGCTGTGCGGGAATCTGTCTATCTATCTATCAATCGTTCTGTTTTTCTTTTTTCTTTTTTTTTTTGCCTTTTCTCTCTCCGACCTGTCAGATTACGTGGGTCACATCACCAGTGGACGGTGTCGTTTTAGTAATATTGATTTGAAGATAGCAGCGACGTGGGTCAGGCGGACATGGATGAAATTACCATACAGCCTAACGTTTGTTAAATTGATCAGTCAGAATCCGTAGTTTAAAAATCAAACTATTGCATCCTTTTCTTTAAAATCCGTCAAGTAATAAGTCCTATGGTAAACCACAACTCGCACATTATTTGAGTTAACATGCTTTCCCTGTTCCCAAATATGTCACATTTAAACCGACCATTTTCTTAATCCTCTCATCTGTCTAAGTCAAGGTCCACATATGTATTCTTCATATTTACTCTTTGCTTGGAGGATGCGAAAGGTGCTTTATCCAAGGTGCTTTGGAATGTAATGCAAGGACTATTTGATTATTGTTGGTGCCGGGGAGATTTCAATCGTCTTCAAAATTTCTTTTCATTTGGATTTTTTAAGGTTAATTTGTTTCCCAAAGCACTTATTTAGTGAAATTGCTTGGTGGCTGCGGGAAAAGGAATGATTATTCTTACAAAATTTTTGAGAAGAGGATTGATTATTCTTACCATTTTTTTAAATCAATTTGTTTTACTTAAGTGATGGTGTCCTAATATTTTAGTAAATTCAAGGCCTCACTGGATGCAATGCAGCAAGCAAATAGCAGGTGAAATAAATTTGGGTGTTTGAGTCGTTAGTAATCGTTTGGATGTGTGGTTTAACGAATTCGATTTCATTATGTATAAGTGTTTGGTCATTTAGGGGGTAATTTTGAAATAAAAACATATATATATATATATATCGATAGATTGGAGGGGGGAAAAAAAAAAAAGGTAAGCAATAGTATTTAATTATTCTATTTGGAAGGTGAGAACCTAGTACTGATATTCTCTCTACCACCGACTACAATTTTTCTAATGAGCAGCTGTGTGCTCTGCCCAGTCTAACATATTGGGATTATACGTCTCTTCACCTTTGGCTAATAGCAAACGCTTATGGAAAACCATAGACATATACGACGACAGATAGGCTAATCTGATCAAGAAACAAGGAGACTGAGGTTAATCAATCACCCAGGTTATAACCACACAGATTTATCATTCACATTCAGAAAAGAAAAAAAAATCACTGTTAAATTAAACTTCACAATTGTGATCATTCAAGGAAGGCAAGAAGAAATAGTAGTTGCTATCAAGCTTGCATGTTAGTAATTGCAAAGAATTAAAGAGTTCAACGGCTCTTAACAACGGTAACCAGAAGATACACGTGGTACAGATGAAAGAACTAAATGAAATAAGCAACACGGCATCGTATAGGCTTTAATGAAATATGCTGAAGATACGACGCCGTCCTGATCTCCAGCTTTACTTCTAGAAACTGCCGGTCCAACGATTTTTTGGCAGGATCGTAAAGTCGCTATTGATTAGTTAGTTTGTTGCCGATTTTTAGGATTTCTGCTATTTCTTCGTGTATATAAGGACAACTCCCTAATCATGAATAGAATGACTACAATTTCACCCTAATTTCTTTACTTTTCACTACTGTATTTTTGTACCATTTGCTCAATTGTTGTGATTACAAGTTTTAGTTTGTTCAGCAGTGCTTATATATGCAAGTACTTGCATACACACGAGTACACAGCAATCATGCATGAATCCACCACGGACAGGGTGCACCATTATTTTTCACTACATCCAGTATTAGTTAATCAAGCAAAAAAGTAACCAGCCTCAATGTTTGATCTTAGGCTTCTTCACAATCATCACACTGCAATGAGCATGATGAGCACAGTAGTCGCTTACACTACCTAGAACCGCCCTGTGAGAAAGAGAGACATCAATGTAAAAAGACTGCTTGAGACTACAATTAGTACCCTTTTATTCATCCATAAACAAAGAGATCAGATAGATCAATACCTTTTAATAGCTCCATAACCATGACTACCCACAACCAATATTGAAGCATGGTGTTTTTCTACGGCCTCACAAAGAACATTCCTAGCATCACCTTCTCTCACTTCATATGTCACATCATTCACCTGCATAGAAACCAGAATAATCAGGATAATATCATCTAGTACAAGTTGAGCTGTTTCAGACAAAATACATACGAACTCAAAATTCACTCATTCACAAAACCAGATGAAAATCAAGTCAAAATGAGCCGTGATTAGACACATGCTTCCATGCCAGCATTTTTTGAGTAAGTTGCCGACAAACATAATTGTAAATTCAATAGCAGATTGGCAATTCAGATTTGTCGAAGACAGAAGATGTATGGGAGTAGCTGATGCAATTTAAGTCCCCTCATCATTTATAGTTTCCAAAAAAGCAGTCCTAAACATATAAGCGATCCTGTTTGCCCCTGCTCCAAACACTTGATTTTGCTGGAAGAGAGAGAAATTGCTTCAATTAGGGGGTTAGAACGCTAAATCAGCTTGCAGAAGTGGATTTTATGCAATTGCACTTATTCTAGCAACATATATGGTAGCATACGTTAGTTAAAACCAAAACATTAAGGCATTGAGTTAAAAAAAAAAAAAAAGGCAACTAAAATCCACTAAATGGAGTAACGATTTGAAAATTAATAAAATCCTCAGGCTCCTAAAGCTCATCTCAAAGGCATATGCCTACGCCTGAGGAATGGGGCCAAGCCTCACCTGAGAACACTTAAAGGTGCATGACCTTAAGTGTAGGAGTGCAACAAGCCTCAGCATGCTTTTCACCACTGTGGCTGGAGTAAACAGAATTTTTAATCACTTATTTGCGAGGTAACGATACTGGTATATGTTGAGTCGCAGAAGATTTTAAGATTTAGACCTTAATTAGGTGGAGGTTCCTCTGTGTATAGTTCTTTCACAAACAAATCAATTATCCTACGATCTACTAGTCATCAAGAAGAGCAAGAAAAAGCATAAAAAATACAATTCCTAATTTTTGGAAAACAAAAAGAGATGCTCCAATAGCACCTAATATTCTACAGCTCTATAACACTGCAAGTTCTCAGTTCATGAAGCTTGTCTTCTTCATTTATTTTATGAGAAGCATCCTCCCTCAACACTATCAAAAATCAAGTATAGATACTTGAAACTCGAATTAACATAGTATTTAGAATAAATCCAAATGGAATTCAAATGATATGCAAATGAACTTGATTAAATTAATTTATTAGTAAATGAAGTCTCATGTTGGATTAAAGGTAGAATCCATTTTAAATTTATAGCCCTAAGGTATACTTTAAGTTTGTAGCTCTAACAGCTTGTAGCCCGGTCAGTTTGAAGTTTCACAATCTGAGTCAAAACATAAACAATTCTATTCAATTAAAAATTTTAAAAATTGAATCATAATCACCGATTTAGTAGTGCAGATTTCTTTAGCCTGCTCAATAATTCTAGCAGCTATCCTCTTCAAATCCGAATCCACATAAGGTAAAACCCCCAGAGCCCCTACAATATCAATCAACAAATACCTGGTATAACCAATCAAGTAAGTAAGAAAACCGCGTATAGAGAGGAGGGAAGGTAAGGTAAGTACCAGGTCCACCAAGACGGACGGCCGAAAAAGCAGAACGTTTGGCGTGTACGACAACGAGATTGAAAGGAGAATTAGAAGCGAAAGGAACAAAGAAATGATCGAGTGTCCAGGTCAAAGCATACAAGCTATGCTCGCTATCGTCGATTCCCACCACCATCAGTTGCTTCTCTACGCTCGCCATTAAGTTTTATCTTTTCTTGTATGGGAGAGGCTGAAGAAGTTAGATTAACTGCTGCCGTTTGGGCACACCTGATCCGTTTTATATGGGCAGCAGAGGAGAAATGAGACGAATGCCGAGGCACACATTATTCTCTATTGGCGTTGGTAGAGAGAGCGACCGGTGACAGTAGTTTGGTGCTCATCTTAAACGGCAAGTTTGGGCAATGAACGAATGCCGTCGTTTTGTTTAGGTAACATCAGATTAAGTGTTTATTTAATTTAGCATAGCGGTATAAGATTTTTGATAATTTAATAATTAATATGATTATATCATAACATGACAAAAAAAATTTTTTTTTATATTTCAATTAATTTTATATAAATATTAATTTGCATAATGATAAATAACGATAATATAAGGTTGGTTTTTTAAAAAAAATGTAAACATTAATTTTTATATTCAAATGTTAGAAAAATAATTAATTTTTAATATTTAATTATATTTTTAAATATTAAATATTAATTTTTAAATTTAAATATTAATTCTTAATATTTATAAAATATTTTTTAACATTTAAAGTTGAACGTTAACAAACAAACATCAAATCAAATAGACATTAAATATATCGTTAAGCATATTTATATCTTTATAATATTCAGGTGTTGAAGTTGTTGCAATTTATTACACTTTAGGGTGAGCAAACGGTCGGTTCGGTTAGATATTTTATCAAATTTTTTTATATTTATAATTGAAACGAACCAAAATTTTTGAAAAAATTTGAATTAACCGAATCGATTAAACTGAAATTTATGTGTATATAAACCGAACCGAATCAATCTTATAAAGTTCGATTCAATTCGGTTTATTTCAATTAAATTACATGTATTTTAAATATGGTTCTATTAAAATTGGTTTGATTTATTTATTATTTCGGTTAATTCAATTTTTTTGATTTTCTATCTAAAAAAACCTAATTAAAAACAGAAAACCAATTTTTTTAAAAAATTATTACAGAACAAACTGATTTTATTAAAAGATCAAACTGAACCAAACTGAACTAATTCGGTTTTGTCAATTTTTTCAGTTCGTTCACCACTAATTACACCTATGGGATTAAGACATACAGTAAAAATTTAAACATCTATTGACTACTTATTTTTTTTACTAATATTAATACTTTGCGATTTGCTCTTTTTTTTTTTTACTAATATTAATACTTTACTATTGCTTTTAGTTTGATGCAGTTAAAACAAGATTAAAAAATTTAAAATTATTTAAAATAGTGTTTAATTTAAATTTAATATGAAATTTATTTTATTTGTAAATGAATTACCAATAGAATTCATTGGTAAATGAATTTTTAAATTTGATATGATACATAATAAACATAAATTTATTTTAAGTAAAATAAATATTATATTTAATTTAAATGTGAAAAAATATAAAAAATAATAATTTTGTTGGAAAAGAAAAATGAACTTGATATTAAATTTAAAATTTTAATTCAATTAAAATTACTTCAATAAATTTAATGAAATAAAATTTTATTTATAAAGTACACTGAATATAAAGTTACAAATAAATTTCATTAAAATTCATAATGTTAAAGTGTGCCTGTGGTGGACTTTGATGGCAACTTCTAAATTGGCAAAGTGCGGTTGGTTTAGGTCTAAATAAATACGTAAGCAATTTGGTGACTGGGTTACGACCAAAGCAATATGTAGCAGGGCTCTATCTCGTGTAAAAAAAAAACGCTCTCCTTAAATTTTAATTTATTATTGTTTAAATTCTTATAAAATCTATCATATTTTGTTTAATTTATGAAATTATGATACTATTTTAAGATCTATTAAATTTTCTATATAATTATTAATACTTTTCTTTCATTTTTTTTCTTTTTTAATAAATGAAATTTTTATTTCACAAGAATCAATGTGTATACATATATCTTTTTTTATATTATATTATATAATATCATAATATAAAAAATAATTATAAAAAATATATAATAATAATAAGAAAATATAATTATATTAAAATCTTCAATTAAAAAAATCAAATAATGGAATAATTTATGATTAATTATTATATATTTTATATTTAGTGTATAAAATTTATAGTGTTTATCAATTTTATTATTATAAAAATTTTGATAATATTAAAATATTTAACTATATGTTATCAAAATTTATGTTCATCTACAAGTTCATTACAATTTAAATATCGAATCATTATTATTTATCTTACTTACAAGTTCATTAGAATTTGCTTACAGGTTTCATTATATATAAAGTGTATTCCATTAATAGTTGTTTACAGTTTTATTAGTATTTGTCTATAATTCATTAAAATTTATTTTCAAATTCATTAATATTTGTCTACAAATTCATTAGTATTTGTTTACAAATTCGTTATAATCAATCTACACATTCATTATTATTTATCTATGAGTTCATTAAAACTTATTTACAGGTTTATCATAAATGAATTTTAGGTTTATTAGTACTTATTTGCAATTTTATTAGCATTAGCCTACAAATTTAATAAAACTTACCTATAAGTTCATTACAAAATGAACTATAGGTTATTAATATTTGCATACAGTTTTATTAGTATTTACCTACAAACTTATTAGAATTTATTTATAAATTCATTACAAATAAACTCTAGTTTCATTATAAATGAAGACATATTCATTAAAACTTACTACAGGTTCATTACAAATGAACCTATCTTTTTTTATCACTAATTATTATTTGTTATAATTAGATTTATTATTCATATTTCACAAAATTAAATTATATTTTGATATTATATATATAAAATAAATATTAATTAGTTTAAAAAAATTATATGTATCTAAATTAATTTTTATAAAAATAAAAATCTCATTTATAAGAAAAAATGAAATAAGAAAAAAAAAAGTTATGCACTATAGGAAAAAAAATACACAAAAATTTCTTTAGATGCATATTTATTTTAATACGTCACATGAATCATAGACTTCTGATATATATTATTATATCAATAAAAGTTCGCCATATAATTTTTCCGCGTAACGTTGGATCAAAAATCAAATGGTATAACAAACTTTTGGATCAAAGCTCTATTGGAATCATAGATTGGACTAAGCCCATGGCTGTAAATAAGTAGGTGTACAACAAAACGAATTGACGTGCACCATACCATTTGATTTTTGTATCCATACTAATTGACGTGCACGTTTTTGGATTAACTGGTCTTTCTAATGGGTCGAGCCGCCGAACTCAATAGCGTCGCGCTAACATGTCACTGGGAAACAGAACGAATTGACGTGCACCATACCATTTGATTTTTTTTTTTTTGCATCCAATACAATGGCTAGTTTGTTAGCGAAAATGGTTAATTTATTAGTGAAAATGAGGGTAATTAGTAATTAAAGGACATCACAATCAAACGTGAAAATTAGAGAATTAGTGTTATGAGTTCCTCCCATCAACACCATAGATTTTGACCAAGGACGAATCCAAGATTTAAAATGAGTGAGAAGCTGATAATAAAACTAATAATATTTTATTTCAATAAAAAAATATGTGAAAAATAAAAAACTACAATAATTTAGATAAAATCATATTTTATTATAATAACTCTTTTTGAGGTGCCATATTTTGAAACCTTTGAATGATATTTTTAACATCAATGGACTTTAATGTCTTTCTCAATATATATGACTAACAAATATGGAATTTAATATGTTTTTCTCAATATATGTGACTGACAAATCATTCATCAATTTATCTCTCAGTCAACTGTGTAATGAATTTTTTATCATTTTATTGAATTTTTAGGACAAAAAAAAAAGTAAATAGAAATTTGGAAAAATGAAACCAGTAATATTTTTAAAAAAGAGCTTTTTTACTTTTAATAATATATTAATTGTTTAAGCAAACTTGTACGCAAAAATTTAAAGAACAAATAATTAAATATTAATAATTCTATAAAATAAATACGTAAACTTTAATGAATCTTTTAGCCTATATTTACAAGTCGATATTACAGTAAATATATAAGATATATAATTTGATTTATTCCAAACTAGATATATAAGCATATTATATATAAGAAATTTTTAAAAATCTCACTTGTCCCAAAGTGTGTCTGCCCCTGGTCCTGATCACCTGAACGAAGCCTCATGGTCACCATACCCTTAGATTGGTGAACCAATAGTGCAACACTTGAGCTCGAATGAATTTTATTTTTTATGCTCGAGTCTGTCTCGATAAAACACTTAGAGTTTGACTTGAATATTCATTTAAATTTTATTTGGAATATTAAGTTTAAACTCAATTAAATTTAAAATTTAAATTAATTTGACTTAAATAAGTTATTTATAGAAATTTATTGATATATAAAGAATGAAAGAATAAAAATATTGAAGTTAGATTAGGCTCACGAGTTTTTCAAATTAAATATTTTACCACTCAAACTCATTTCAACAAACAACTTACTCAAACTGTTTGAACTCAACTAGATTAATATCGAGTCAATCTCGAGTATTTTAAAATTAATCTTAAATAATTAGCAAATTATATCAATTTGTATTCATTAATAAATTTTTAGAGATTTTCACAATATAATTTTTTAAATACAATGATAAGATATAGACTAATAATTTATGCAACACGGAAACTTTTGTTAATTTACATTTTTAGTTTTGGAAAATGGTTTTGCATTTCTTTATTTTCACATTTCTCTTCGTGTCCGTCTCCACATTTTATTATTTTCATATTTTTATTTCCATGCAACATAGCTTATAATATTAAATAAAACCATTATACATTTATGGTCCTTTTAACACATGGATATTAACAACTAATAAAGGTTTAATAATAACCAATAAATATTCATAATTTCCAAGTAATCGACTAATTATCAGTTGTTATTAATAGCAAAATCGACAACTAATAGTAGAATGGAAATTAATTTTCATTAATTTTGTATACACTAGTTAGATGCTGTCAAGCCACTAAGAAAATGGGCATTAAATTACGGTATGATGCAAATCCTATGCATATTAAAATATGCTTAATTTGGTGGGTGTACTTTGAGCGTTTCAACAATTGAAAATCTTTAGTGGCTCCCCCTCCACTCAATATATATGCTTCCCTTAAAAATCCACTAGCTGGAAAGTGATAGTAGTGCAAATATATTTGCCTCTCAATGATGATAATTGGAATCAAAGAGCATTATATAACTTTTTGAAAGAACTCTCAACCACCCATGACCCATTTACCACCCAACCTTCCCTGCTATATATTATCGAGTCAAATTGTTGTAATTTACACTGTATGCAAAGTTACACAACAATAATAATAATAATATCATTACTATTATTAAAAATGCACAGCAATAGTGAAATCATTCATGCATCATCAACCCACAAATATCAAAATGCAGATGAGAGTGACAGTTAAAGATATGTTTTATCTGATTTCAATTTATTTAAATTTTTTTAATTGCATAAAACTGAAAAAAGTATGATTAAATAAGAAATTATCAAAGTAAAATTTGATTTGTCGACTGATTTAATAACAAATCTAATTATAAAAATTGAATATGAATTGTTGATTCCTTACATAACAATATACTAATTACTCAATTGAGTAACAAGGGTGAAAATGGCCATAGTTTTTTTTTTTTTTTTAAAAGCATTTTAGAGAAAAAGTTATTTTGCAGAGAAACAAATAGAAAAGTGTAACACGATGGTTTTCTTTGTTTTGGTAAAGGACTGAGGGTCTACTTTACAACTTATTTTGCATCCAAAAGGAAACAAAATAAAATATATGATACTGAATAAATAGAGTCTCAATTTCCCTTCCCAGATCGGACCATGAAAAGGTCTTACTTGGAAGTAGAATTTTCTTAAACGACAAGCAAATCAAACTAAAAGCTTCTCGAAAATTTCCACCAATGTTTATCTGTTGCTTCGCTGTGGCCCAACGTACCTCACAGAACAGAACAGCCATTCAATTATGGCATAAAGACATTTTATCCACGTCAACAAAAAGTAAGCAGCACTAGCTACAGTAACCACTAGAACCATTCACGAATGGGATTGAATAATGGATTGTACGCCCTACATTTTTACTTATTAATTAATTTTCGAGCAGGATTAGTATTTCTTTTTCTTTCTTTATTGGAACAGTTTTAATTACCTTTTCTACGGCAAAACTATATTTAAATTATTTTATGTATTAATTAAAATTAAAATTAAAATTTGTTTGAAACAATTTTAAGAATGTATTTCTTAATTTCACTAACACTAATTATTAAAATCAATTATTTTATTCCCTTAGCTAATAATTTTTTAAACCAAAAACTTGCTTACATGATTAAATTTCATATTTCAGTTCAAAATGAATTTAAATTTAAATTTTATTTTTGGATCTTATTAATTTAGGAAAAAAAGAAAATAAAGAAAGAAAAAGGAGAAAATACGTGGCATTAATAGAGAGAGTTTTCTTTCGGTAGTACCAAAAAAGAAAACTGGAAACAGTTGAGGGCCTCACGGGTAATGCTTCTTATCTTATCATATATTTCATTATTACTCTCTTTTCAAGTTTCCATCATACATTGATGCAGTTTTCACATGATTATTACTTCAAAAGTTGACTTATATTTCATTAAAATGATGAAAATTATAGCTCAAACTTAATTGGATTATGGCTCAATTTTCTCTTCAAATTAAAGCTAAAACCCAAATTTAAATTAATCATTTTAACTTAATTAACGTAAAATTAATACATTTTAGCTCAATTAAAGTTAAGTTATAATAAAAATAATTAAATTTTATTTTACTAAAAAAAAAAAAAAAAACTCTTAAGCGACGTAGGAAGAGGGAGGTAAATTTTTGATTTTGTGCAGTTGAAGGCAAAACGGATAGAAGAAGGTGCAATAAGTTTGCCATGTTTTTAAGAGGGACAAGAAAGGTGCGGCAATCACCTACTTCAAAGCTTTGGGTAAGTCATCCTCAAATATTAGATGCTATTATTTTTGGTAAAGCTATAAGGAAAATGAATGAGTGGTGATGGAGACTAGAGATCTCTGGATTAATTGTGACAGATGAAAATTATTATGATAAATTTTAGTAATTGTAAAATTGAAAAAGTTTTATCATTTTCTAAAATTAGAAAATGGAACTTTTTAATTATTTTTGCAAAAAAAAAAAGGCTTCAATTGAGTTCAAAATAATTAATTTGGATATTTTTCAAATATTGATTTAAATTTAAAGAGATAAAATAAGTCATAGTCCTATTTAATTAATTAAATCCTGAAGCGATGACATAAATGTGTAACTAAAAATAATACTTTATTTACTCCATGTGTAGAATCATGATAAATAATGATTATCTTTTTTTAATCTCTTTTTAATGTTATTGCCAATTTTTAGAATTATTTAGGATTCGGGCAGCAAGAGCTAAGCTAGTATTACACGCCAAATTAGTCTGTGAGCCTTTGTATGTTACGATGGAGACAATTTTTTTGCTGCAAATCTCATGCTAAAAATAACATTTAAAAAAAAGGAAGAAATTTGGTATATTCCGATTGGTTTGGTCTGTCGATGATTGCAGAGAAGACGATAAAAAAAAAAAAAAAAAAGGGAATCGTAATGATAATGAATCAATGACTAATTATGAGAACAGGATGAGAAGTGATTGATTTCCACCAATCAATTCTGCGTACTTTCAAACTATAACACAATGTGGTATAAGTAATTACAGTCAATTTGATTAGTGACTGTAAATTTAAATTACTGACTCTTGCAAATGAAAGACACTATACATAAATTCATAAAATTATAATAATTTTATAAAAATATATTAATTTATATAATCCATACATGTCTGTGGATGTAAATTTTAAAAATTAGTTAGATCATTTATATTTAAATAAAAAAAATATGCATGAAATTCGTCTAAAATTACCTTTTAAGAACTTCAGAAATCAAATGATAATTAAAATGAAACAAGTTAGTAGCGTATATCCACATCTCCTGACAATACAAAATAAAATTATATAAAAATTCGAATTTCCACAATATAAGAAAAAGGTTAGACAGTTAAGTAAAAAAGCAACATAAAGAATAAAATTTTCTAAAACTAAAAAATAATAATAATAAAGAAGCAATTTGCTGTCCCACTAGTAAGCTGTAAGAGATAAAAATGATGAATTTCAGACTTAACGTGGAGAAAATTCGGAGACGTTACAAGTACGACTATTTCATTTCGAGTGGCCAATGCCTGGATTTTGTGTTAAATACTATTCCATCTCTATTCTGCAGCCAAACCCCAAATTACTAATTTAATTTCCCACAGGTTGAAACAACCTCATCTTCATCATCAGGTATACAAAACCAAGAACAAAGAATCGTATTCTTCATTTTTCTTGTGAGATTTCTGAGAGAATTTGAATAAGAAGAAAAGATGAAATTTTGCAAGAAATACCAGCAGTATATGCAAGGCCAAGAAAAGGAACTACCTGGGGTTGGTTTCAAGAAGCTTAAAAAGATATTGAAGAACTGTAGGACAACTGACTTTCAGTCCCGCCGACGCCAACCTCTTTCCATTGCCCAACAACGTTGTCCTCAGCAATGTCCAGGTAATATTGGACAGTTTGTTGCTTGTTTTTTTTTTTTTTTGAATTTTCTTGGTTTTTGTGTTATTTCTTTGTCTCGGATATGTTTTTTTTTTTTCTTGTTGAATTATCAAGAAATGAAGGTGGAGTTTTTGTTTTCTGGTTTTCTGCTTTGGGAAGGCAAGACTTTTTCTTTTCAAGAAGTTGATTAGTGTTGGAATAGGTGGGTTTTCTTAGACTGGAGGATTTCTTTTCTTGATGAAAAATTAGGAGAATTTTCATAATTGGGTTCATCTCATATTAGTTCCTTGGTTGGATGATTAGATTTCATTTCAAGAACTTGTGGAAGCCCAACAACCTATAATTACTCTTACAATGGTGACAATTAATTCTTTTGGTGCTCGTCTATTTTTGTAAAGAAGAAGCAGAATCTTTGTAATTAACTAGTGCTAATTATGGTTTTCATGGCAGAGACTGAATGAGAAACATGCCTTGTATAATTAATGAAGTAGAATAGTAGTCTTTTTCGTTTATCCTCTCCCTTACTTGATATAATCGAATCTATAAAACGCTACAGAAAATTCCTAAATGAAGCAGTATCTTGTACTAATTGTTTTAATTCTACAAATTTTATTGTTTTTGTGATGTCTGTCCGGTCTTCTACTAGTACTTTTCTGATTGAGATTCACATGTAGTGTGTGATGGAACCTTCTTCCCTTCCCTTCTCAAGGAAATGTCTGCAGTGGTTGGTTGCTTTAATGAGCGAGCCCAGAAATTGCTCGAGCTGCATTTAGCTTCCGGCTTTCGGAAATATTTTATATGGTTCAAAGGCAAGTTGCAAGGAAATCATCTTGCCTTAGTGCAAGAAGGCAAGGATCTGGTTACCTATGCACTCATAAACGCTATTGCAGTCCGTAAGATACTGAAGAAATATGATAAGGTGCGTTATCTGTATGATAGATCCATATGATGAACTAGGAAAAGATCAAACAATGAAATATGCTGCTCTGCTTCTCTTTGGTTACAGATTCATTATTCCAATCAAGGACAGGCCTTCAGGTCACAAGCACAAAGTATGCACATTGAGATTCTTCAGTCCCCATGGCTCTGTGAACTTATGGCTTTCCACATCAATTTAAGGGAAACCAAAGTCAGGTCACCGCGGAAGGCCCCTGCCTTGTTCGAGGGGTGTTCATTAGTATTCGACGACGAAGACAAGCCATCACTGTTTTGCGAACTCTTTGACTCTATCAATCTTGATGTTGATTTGACTTGTTCAATATGCTTGGTAAGCTTATACATTTCATTTGGCTAAAATATGGGTTCTTTGTATCTCATATGTGGATTTTTCTCTTATGTACCTCGTATGCTCCAAGTACATAAAACAGAATTTAAAAAAACTGAAAAAAATCAAGGTCTAAGATGCATGGTGAAAAACGGAAGAATATGTTGAGTGCTGGGCTAGTTGCCTCATATACTGGAACTTAATATTTACCTGATCCATGTAGATTAATCTTTCCTTTTAATCTGATTGGCAATCCACGGCGAAGTAGAAGAACAAATAGCCAGCCAGCATTAGATGTAGACATACAAGAGTAATTCCAAGAACAGAACACCTCCACATTGGCTTTGTTGTCTTGGTGCTTTGATCTGATCTTTCTTTTGGCAACACAGGATACAGTCTTTGATCCAGTTTCTCTCACATGCGGCCATATATTCTGCTATATGTGTGCTTGCTCTGCTGCTTCAGTGACTATTGTCGATGGACTTAAGGCAGCAGAGCCTAAAATAAAATGCCCTCTATGCCGTGAGGTTAGTTGATTTTGGTTTTAAGTTTTTACTAGCTCTTATAATTTACTATTAAATTACAAAATCACTAGCAACCAAATGTGCAATATAGGCATATGAGTTTATTAAATATCTAGATTATCCTTGTGAAATTTGGAAATTATGAATAGAAAATTAAAAATTGATGCTAGAAGACGGTGTCTGGAAATTGGACCTGGTTTCTATCTAACCCCTTGGTATCCATGTGAATTACACAGATTCCCTGAAATTCGAAATTTTTATTCTAATATTCAAAGAAAGAAAAATAAATTTCAACTTTTTATAGAGTAGGGACAACCATTTTTCACTTGTAGTAAATTATTACTTAATTCTCTGTTTCTGATTATAGGCTGGAGTTTATGAAGGTGCTGTTCACTTGGAAGAGCTTAATATACTATTAAGTAGAAGGTATTTAGTTCTTTCTTCTGTTTTATTTAATCTCTAAAGGATATATATGTGTTAGCACAGTAAACCAAACCTTAGCTAAGTTCCTTATATTTTCATGCAATGACTTGCTCCACTCACTGCTTTCTGGCTCTCCTGATATGCATGTCTGAACAGTTGCCGTGAATATTGGGAGCAGCGGCTGCAGTCTGAAAGGATGGAGAGGGTCCGGCAGGCAAAGGAGCACTGGGAATTCCAGTGTCGGGCATTCATGGGTGTCTAAAATAGATAATCCCACTTGGGTACTAAGATTTAATAACTTATTGAACATTTTCCCAAAAAATTGATTGGTTTCTTCTTCCTTTTCCAGGACTGAATGAGCGTGGGTTGTTATTATGCTCTTTAGCACGTTCCTCAGTCCTTGGTTTAGAAAAGATTTTGTAAATAGCTGTTTGATTATAAATGTGGTCTTGGTTGGAGAGTAATGGCATATGTTCTGCTGTAAATATTGGTGTACAAGCAAGTTTAATTGGTTTACCAGGGATAGCATCTTGCCAAAGAGAGAACAAAATTCATCGGTAGCAATTGATAATTGCTTGCATCTGGCTACAATATGGCGCCGAATTTTCAATTTTAATTAATACTCTGGGTAATTTCACGTTTGTATACAAGTCTTTGAATTTATGGCACCATGGCTCTGTCCCCTTGTGGCTAGAACGACTTTGAATTTTCAACGTTTCCTTGGATCAATTAAAGACTAGTTCGGCAAATCTCGATCACAAGTAAACTGCCAATAGCGCATTTTTTTATGCTATACCAATACACCATGGAGGAAAAACATTTTCGTATTCGAGGAGAAGAAAACTATAGATCACAAAACAAAACCAGGTTGGACAAGACGGTCATCCAAACTGGGTCATAAGACCTTCCAAACCCTTTAACAAGACATGCATCCAACTAACTTTGCAGACATCCCATTGTCGATATTGAACCTTTTTTTTTCATACCGAATGGTTCATCGAACTAACGTAAAATGAACATAGATTGGGTTATATTTTACAAAAATGGGATGAACTTAGGTATTAGAAAACAGTGCTCAAATGGGATTAGAACAGATGCTTGCACACAGATTTAGCCAAATCACACATCATCTTATTTCAATCACATGTCAAAGATGGCAAACGTAAATCAATATTTCAAAGCTTGATTTAGGGAACATTAAGATTACTTTATGATTCAGCATTGTGAAACTCAAATTTAATTGGGCAAAATTATACCCAACTCAATGGAGGTACATAACTACGAAATTCAAGATGATTCTGCGATAGTAAACATCTTACAACGTCCTCTGGGCTGTGGCTTAATCCTTTTTGCTCCCAATCAAGACACAATCAAAGGATTCTTATCTTCGTATGTATGATATCTCTGGCATAGTTTCTCAAGACTTGCAATTGAATGCTGCATCACATTTAACTTTGTATCCATGAACATAGCCTGCAAAGGTACTACGTTGAGATGAGTCCAACCACCACAACTATCATAAGCCAGGGAAAAAAAAAAAAAAAAAAGGAACAGATCAAAAAGAACCCATGACCAACCCGGTAGTTGTCTCCATATTTTTCAATCAGCCGCCCAATATGAACACGTTGCATTTTGGTCAATGGTTGCAAAGGTGCACTTTTTCCATCTTTCCGTTTCTTTCCAAGGGCAGATTTCAAATCTGCACAACCAAATAAATTTTTGAAAAAGTGCGTTTAATTATCAAGATAGGCACATAATTAGAATGCCATTTTAATTCAAGTTTCAAATTTCAGTGTGGCCTCAAAAAAATAATTTAAATAAGAAATTATTTCACATTGTCACTGCACAATAACTTGATGACTTACATAATTACAGTCTTGTAAGTAATCAGCAACAATGAACTCATCAACTAAACACTTGGAATGCACCAGGAAATCGATATAAAAAGAATTCAAGAAAAGGTTTTGGATGATACACAACAATAACTACAACCATTACCCTACAAGCAACCTTCATTTGGGTTACAAATACTAAACATAGAAGATGTTTAACTGGCTACAGTTATAAGACTAGGAGTCGGGAAAATTTTACACCAAAAAAAAAAAAAAAAGGAACTAATATTAGTCACAAGAATTAATCAGAATGTTAGAGCAAAAATGTTCATAACATAATATGATGCTCAAAACAAATTTGTATTGCAAATATTCTATCTGGCAATCAATAGATAAAATGAACACAATTGGGTTCAAAGGCTAATAGCATGTTTGGCATTGCTATTGCTAACGGGAAATTTGGGGCAAAATTAGGAAAAGAAATCCTCTTTACTAATTGATAATAGAATTTTCCAATATAATTTTTGTAAGCCACAAGTTGATTTTCAAAGAAGTTGTATTTGAAACTTTAAGCTACTTTCATAAATAGCTAAAAATATCTCTTACACTTAGAAATGTGCTAATTTAGCAAAAAACTATAGGTTTTTGCAATTGTAATGCCAAGCATGCCCTAACTCAAGTAACCAAATGCGTTAAGAGAGCCAATCACAAATGCACTAAACATGGGCATAATAAGAAAAAGCAAAAGCTTTACCTCCATTTGCTAAACTTCTTTAAAATTGTAATAAACACAAATAAAATTTTCTAAACAATAAATAAGAAAAAAAAAAAAAGAAATATGGACTAAATTCAAATTTTCCTAAATCGAATAAATTAACCACAACTATATGAAATTAAGCACGAAAACAAATCATTAATTGGATACATAATACAAGCATTTAAAATAAAAAACCACTAACCGTCTTCCTCGAGATCGCTGCCGGAATCGATGGGTTCGAACTGGTCAATGGGCCCCTCGGATGGTGGCGGAGGGACTTGGAGGGATTCGGCCTGGATAAGGTGAGAAGTGCGAGATCGAACGCCAAGCAAGTTAGGATTCGAAACGACGCCGAAGGACTTGTAATTTTGGATGACGCTGGCCTTGGCGTCCCATTTGGCATCGGCCAGAGATTGAAGCTTAGAAGGGAGATTAAATGCTGGCTTGAACACGTTAGGTTTCTTCTTAGGAAGGCCGACGCGTACCTTATGCCTTGATTCCTTGTATTTTCTTCTTGACCTGCCCATCTCTTAGTATCTCTCCTGCGTTGGGGTCGATTTTATTTTAGGGTTTTGGGAGGGGTTTATTAGGACGTTGGACATTGGATGGGCCTTCGAGGATGTATTAAAAGTGCGGTTTTGGATAAAGTTTCACTGCCGAAACCAGTTTCTTTTTTTTTTTAATGCTATTTTTATATTTGAATGCATAAGACAGCCAATATATATATATATTGACAGATACTTTAACATTTTATTGAATTATTTAAAAAATAAATTTGGAATTTTATTTTTTTAATCCAACGATCCATTTTCATTTTCATGCTATTGCCAAGAGTGAACCAAATTTTTAAAAAACAAATTCGGAATTTAATTTTTTTATCTAATTATTTATTTCCATTTTCATTGTGTTTCCAAGAGTGAACCAAATGTGCCTGTAAGATCAATCTGGCAAAGTATCATAATACCTTATTGATGCCTTTATATTCCTTCTACAAACAATACATTTTTTGGCAGGGGAAAAAAGTGAAAATAAAAGCCCTAAATAGTTCTCTCAATTTGGCTGGCATTAACATGCATAACATTGAAATTGAGGAAAAACCTCATTGCCATAACACATTATATAAGGTAAGTTAATTATTGATCTTCTGCCAGAAGATGAGGAAAGACAAAAAATTTAGGTTACATTTTGCATTTACTGTCAATAACAGTAATAATGCTTTCCATGTATGCTTCAATCATTGAAAACTATCCAGTATGCTGGATACCCAAAATTCTAGATACTTTATAAAACAGGCTTCTCTTCTTTCAGGGAAGGAATTAGAAGGCTCTTTTCAACCTGATGGCTAGACTAATATCATCTGCAGCAAATCAAGTTTGACCTTCACAACATCTTTAATTGCCAAGATTAGCCGCACAAAAATCAAAAGCTAAAGCGGAATGGATTGTCTTTACTATAATCCAGCTGAGCGGTTGGCATACTCCTGAACCAATGCCCCGAAAAGCGATGGCCTCTCTAGTAAACGAGAAGGTTTATCAAATTCTTTTGCTTGTCCTGTTAAAAGGAAAATTAAAGGGAATTAGCAACAAAGTCATGCAGAAAATAAAGGACTTAATAAAGAAGGATCTTGTGAAATCCTAGAAATGGTGAAATGACCAATAGTTAGGCATAAGTGCAGATATCATAGAAGCTTTATAAATAACAAGTGGCAATTTGTAGTCATACACACCTATCTCCACGTGTGAGATTTCAAAAATTCTTATGGAAGTATTTTCATGAGGTAAGGAAAAAATAATACACACCTGCATCTATAACTAATACTCTATCACAATCCATGACTGTAGGTATTCTATGAGCAATGCTTATAATTGTACAAGATGCAAAGTCCTCTCGGATGATTTTCTGAATCACACCATCCGTTTTTGAATCAACAGAAGCAGTAGCCTCATCCATAAACAATAGACGACTACGCTTTAGCATAACTCTCCCCAGACAAAGGAGCTGTCTTTGACCCACACTCCAATTGTCACCATTGTCAACCACTAAAAGTACAAAGATTTCAGTAACTCTCAATTTGCACAAATGTTCAAGATAAAGCAGAAGTTTGTAAGAGCAAAATATTTAAAGCAAATGAAAATGACATACCGGGAGCATCAAGTTTTTCAGGTTTTGCAGCCACAACATCCTTCAGTTGGCAGCGTTCAAGACTCTACAAAATTAACAAGATTTCAACTAATGCAAATTGTAATTTGTTAAAATTTTCCAACTAACATATGACAAAGTTGAACTGGAAAGAGGAATGGAATTCTTACCATCCATATCTCCTCATCAGAATGTTTTCCAATGGGATCGATGTTGCTTCTCACTGTTCCTTCAAAAAGGACAGGTTCTTGAGGAATAATTCCGAAACGAGACCTAAGATCATGGAGTCCTAGCATGCAAATGTCTATGCCATCAATAATTATTTTCCCTGCTGTTGGTTCCACCAGCCTAAAGAAAACTTGGATCAAAGTTGACTTTCCACTCCCAGTTCGTCCAACAACACCAATCTTCTCTCCTCCAGAAATGCTGAGAGTAATACCTTTGAGAACCAGAGGAGTGTTTGGACGATATTTAACCTGTTGGCCCAAAATCCAATCCATGTAGTTGATTAGAAGAGGCTACATAAATAAAATGCCAAATGCAATGGTGATGATTACACATCTGCTCTACGAATGGATGACTGTATGCTATTCTACTGTGGTTTCTCATCTACCTATAGTTTATTTCCCTTTGCACTACAGTAAAAGCTGAAAAAGGCATTATAATTGTAGACGAATTCCTCCTCTAGAACAAACGCTGAAATAAACAGATTTTGTTTTTTTAATATCTAATCAGAATTTGACAGGGCCATTTACCTGCAAGTCTTTGAGATCAACATTTCCACGGGCAGGCCATCTTGGAGGAGGAATCCGGTCTTTTATCTCCCATGCTGCTTCAGATGGAATATCTGTGAACTGCTTAATTCTCTCAACTGAAACCATCCTATTTTCCACAAAGCAGCTCATATATATGGTCCAGAACAGCACACCATTGAGGGACAATCCATAGGAGAGAGATAAACCAACATTTGCTACATTATGCAGAACTGTGTCAGTTTCTGCAATTAAAAAATTGTAACAGCCTATGATGGCTTAAGAAATGTCATTCATTTCCGCCAAGAGCCCATCAATGTCAACAAGGGGAATGACCAAACACTTTATGTACTTGATGAGTTGACTAGACCAAGAAACCTCAAAATAGAGAGTAGAGACGCATACTATAACAGCATACAAGAGTGATCATCAAGGAGATGAAAGTTAGTATGTATTTACCTGGATTTATAATACTGCTAGGTAAGATAATCAAGAACAAAGCAGATATGCAGAGGATGAAGCTCCCAATCAGTTCCAGACGGAAACCTAACCACTCATTTGATCCATTATTGTGAAAATCCATGCGCAAATTGGCATTAACTCGGTTAACATTTTGTTGACAGAAACTCTCCTGCTTTCTGAAAGCCCGAATTGTCATAACTCCTGAAATGCTTTCTGAGAAGTGATGAATAACAGGAGCTTTGGTAATGGAGTCAAGGCGAGTTAATTCTCGAGATGTTGCAAGAAAGTATCCCTGCAACCACAGAGAGAGAAATTGTCAACAATTTTGGCAAATCATTTCCAGCAGGTGCATATCCACTCGATGAAATAAATCAATATCAAAATTATGGTCTACAAGGTCATGCAAGGATCTAATCACATATGCTCTAGGGTTGGTAGATATATGAAAATGTATAATGTATGTAGGCCTCTGCCATATTGTGGGCATTCTTTTCTTAATCTGCAGATTAGGAAAGATTAAATGAAAGTTCATACCCTGTACCAGATGTTCAGCCATCCAAGCGGAATTAATAAGAACACTGTTGGCCAAGCATATTGACACGTAATAATGATGATGCTCAGCAGCGTGATGTACATGGAAACGGTAATTCCCAAAATAAAGGGAATGAAAAGATCGACATTTGCTTGGTCAGATGATGCCTGAAAGTACGAGAAGCAAAGAAAAAAAAGAACAATTGTCATTAGTCCGAGCATCTTCAGCCAATAAATAGTTCTCTTTCTGCAACTACAGTTTAACAGGCTAAGACAAATTCATTCTATCTCATGATGAAATGTAAACAAACAATTAAAGAAAAGGCACAAATTGAGTCTCTTTATCCTGACCCTGCTTAATATTCTTCCAGAAGGTGTTGTGTCAAAAAATGACATGGGCGCATGCAAGATACTATGAAGAATACCCCTAAAGAAAATTTGGGCTGTCTTAAGCCCCATGATTGTAACGAAAAAGGCTCTCATTGTTAAGAGCACCACCGAAACAGCTGCAATAGCTCCATAGACAGAAATGAACAGAGAAGGGTTGAAGGATGCTGACTGTTCTTCTGAAGTTTCATATGCCAACCAATAATCACTAGCCATTAGAGATGCTTGCCATATTATAGACAAAGACACTGCAGCTAGTACCCCCCACCATCCAAACGCTGCTGTACAGTATTGCTTATACACATGCAGGCCTACTCTACCAGTTTCTCTTTCTTCTTCTTCAATGAGCTTCGAAGTTCCCTTATCCGACGAAGTAGGTTGATCGTGATGTTTGTTTTCACCATTGGCTTCCCCAGGGTTGGAGAGGGCATGAGGAGACTTTGGAGGCTTGGGAGAATTTCCCTCAGGTACTGTAGCACCAGCTTCTTCTACAAGTTCCATGGCAGTTTCATGGGCAGCCACTAGTGCTCCAAAATCCATGCCAGATTCCATTAAGTCATTGTACTTTCCTGACTGGACTATCATGCCATCCCGCATGACCTGGTATCAAGAAACAACTCTTTTCAGAAATTACAAATCCATAGATATTTGTGTGTGTGAAAGAGAGAGATGTATAAATGAATTTGGTGATTACCATGATAAGATTAACATTATGCAAGAAATCAACTTGGTGCGTTACAAGTAAGATAGTCTTGTCCTTCAGTGCTCCTCGCACACATTCCTGAAAAAGGAATGGGTACAGATTTAATTGTTTGTTTTGTTTAAATTCCAACATATGTAATATGGAGAAGCTGATAATAAAAGTGCATAATTTTGCTTCCATGAATATTCAAGCTAGAAAAAACAAATTTTTAATATTACCTTAAATATATCAGATCCTGTATGTGCATCAACAGCGCTAAAAACATCATCAAGAAGATAGATATCACAATCCTGATAAACAGCCCTGGCGAGTTGTATCCGCTGCTTCTGCCCACCACTGAGGTTGATGCCACGCTCTCCAATCTCAGTCTGATCTCCATAATCCATCATTTCCAAGTCTTTCTCCAAGCAACAAACCCTGATGACTTCATTATATTTTTGCCTTTCCATTGGCAAACCAAATAAGATGTTCTCTTGAATGGTTCCATTCTGAATCCATGATGTTTGTGCAACATAGGCAGTTGTTCCACAAACCCTGACCTGTTGAAGCAGGAAAAGCAACTTTGTAATAACACTAGAGTAACCAAAACAAACTGGAAATGTTGATTTTCAATGTCATGAACTAAATTCTAGCATCAAGAATTAAAAAAATACGGGAAAAAATGGCCCAAATTTGTGAGGCAAAAGTAAAATGAACTCAGCAGCCAGCAAAGAAGAAAATTGAAGTTCGTGAGACAACCTAAATCAAATAGGCAAAAGTCAAATGTCAAGTATTTTGTTTCAGAATTCATACCTTTCCTGATATTTTGTGCATCTCACCAAGAACTGAAGCAAGAAGAGAAGACTTTCCAGATCCAACAGTCCCTACAATCGCAGTAAGTTCCCCTTTCCTGATTTCGAAATTTATATTTTTCAAAACTTCAGTTTCACTTTCATCTTCCCAACTAAAAGCACCATCCTTAACCTCCACAGCAATTCTTCCTTCGCGACCCTCTACTCTTTCCACTGATTGCTCCACCAATTCCTTGCTCAACATGTAACGATCCAACCTTTCTAGAGATATCATTGCTTGAGAAAGTGATATCATTGATTGTGGGAAGGTTCTGATAGGCTCCTGCAAGATTTTGAAGATAGATGTGGTAGTGAATACTGACCCTGCATCCAGTGGCACTCCTAACAAAAGCGCAATACCAAATGTGATGGTTGATATAAGTAACGGTGTGGACCACATCATAATAATGTTGCCAGAAATTGAGTACAAGAACTTGGTAAGCCATCCGAATTCTGATTCTCTAAAATTTTGGATTCTCTTCTTGAAGTGTTCTTCCCAGGCCTGGAACTTAATAACACGCATGTAATTCAGCATCTCATTTGTTGCTTTCATTCTTGAGTCACGATTTGTCATCAAATTGAATTGGAACCTGTTGTTTCTTCGAGTACCAAAAACGACGAAAACCATAACTCCAGCAATGCCAATCAATGATGCGATAACTGAGACACCGAGGGCATTGTATAAGAGCACTAAGGCAACACTGACTTGCAATGGCATCAGCCAAATAGCATGAAGCTGCAACATCATGTCAGAGAGTTGTTGAGCATCAACAGCCATGTAATTGACAATCTGTCCAACTCCATGAGCTTGTCGCGCAGAACAGGATAATCTCAGCCCTTTCTTGTATAAAGAACTGATGAGCGTAGACCTAATAAGCATTCCAAGTTTCTGAGAGTTGAAATTAAATTGGTGAGCACTTAAAACCTCAACAAATTTTGCAGCAAGGAGAACGAGGACAAGATAGTATCCTTCATAGGGAGAGCTTCTCTTTCCAGCAGTATAATCAACAAAACTTTGAATGAGAATTGGACCGACATACATGACACAAAGCCGCACAATTGCAAGGAAAGCAGTGAACGCAATTTCCTTCCAAAAGCACCTCAACAATGTAGTTCTCACAGGGTGCTTGCATTTTTCTTGCGGTTTAGGCCAATTAGAAGCAAAGAGCTGAGACATTCTTTCAGCTCTATGCTGCGACGAAAGTGTTGGAACATCATCTAACTTGAGAGGAGATTTATAACCTTTACTCAGCAGAGAATTCATCCATAGCCAGAAGGCCTTAGATACTATAGAAGCCGAAGCGAAGCCACTCACATTAGATTTTTCCAAAGAAGCTTCATCTAGTATAGTTTCATTATCATCATCACCTTCACCATTTGTTACTGGCTCAGATTCTCTGTTTACTGTAATCCCAGTTGATCCTCCAATAGCAACCGAAAGAAGAATAATAGATAAAGGAAAAGCAACTACAGAAACTATGTCATCCAGTATCAGACAGGTTTCATGAGCTACCAAACGAATGATCCCAGATGACACAAACAAAGTAATGATAACAAAATTTGCAAGCCAATAAGTTCGAAGAGAAACCGGGTGAGTAACAGCCTGAAATCTCTTCTCATGAATAACCAAGATTGCAATGACTGAATGAGTTACAGCTTGAACCAAACAAAACAAGCCATCAACGACCTTCCACGACGATTCTGTACTGCTTCCAGAACTGAGCGAAAGAATGGATAAAACAGTGAAACCAAATGCCAACACAACAGTTACTATCAACGGGAGCTTAAACCAGAAGGTAGTCGTAACATGAACTCTGTTCGGTCCAATGAGGGGCTTGTTAATGTCAGTTGTGGAGTGCCCACTAGAAGTGAATCTGAAATATAGCTTATGAACCGCAAAGCCGATGAGCACTAGCAGGAATATAATATCAACGGAAGATAGCAGAGCTCGCTGTGGACAAGGGGAGAGGAAAATGAATCTCGACCATTGAAACATCAATGGAAGGAATGATGTTTCACTAGAAGCTTCAACTACAGAACTTGAGCAAGAGAGGGAGGAGATCCACTGTGGAGGAGACATGTTCTTTTTCGCTTCTCTTTCTTGGGTTCTGATCAGTCTCCTTCTTCTTGCTCACTGGGGAAAAAATATTGCACAGAAATCACATCTGCAAAGTCAAATATACGAAAGTAAATATTGCCCCATGTTCATTGGGTGCTGCACCTGAAATTAATTTCACACCGCAGAATAAAATGGGCCCAGCCGAAAAATTGTTAGGATATGTGATTGCAATTAGAAAATGTAGAATAATTTTTTACTTATGTATAGAATCGGACAGTAAACCACTTATTATTGGTCGATTTCGATTCCCTCTAGGTACTCGTGTTGATCCTCCCGCGAACAACGTAAAAGAGAAAAAAGATCGGACAGTAATTATGAGTCTGAAACTTAAATTTTAATTAGAGTTTAATTAATTTTGGTTAGAAAACTAATTAGAACCCAACCCACTAATCCGTATAAAGGAATCGTGCGGTGGCACTGCTTCCCGTGCCACTGGAAAGTGGCAAGCACATGCATATCAGTGATAAAAAATTGTTTGTTTTTTTGGTTTTTCGGGAGCAAAAAAGGCTGGAAAAATCAACCTCTCATTTTCACCTACTACTAATTATTAAAAAAAAATACATACTAGATCTCAACAGACTCACAAAAAGAGAAAAAAAAGAGAAGGGAAGTGTACAGTAAAAGGCCAAGTTACACTGGTAAGATAAATCATTGCTCAGCCTTCAATATTCACAAAAAAATGAGCAGTTTTAAAACTTCAATGGATGTGCTGGCTTTAGTCTATATTGTACAACTCCATTTGCCATATATTTGGACTCAACTAACAAAAGGAAAATATCTTTTTACTGTTATATTATTGAAAAGTCGGTCGCTGCATGGGTTCAAAGAAAAAAACTGATCGTATTAAATGTTGCAGAGGACGGCAACGAATCATAGATGATGATTCGAACAATTAATTTCCAATAAAAAATCAGAAAAGAAGGAAAAATTTTAAAAAAAACAAAATGAAGAAAACTATACTCATCGAAACCAGAGAAATCTTACCAAAAAAGGTACATCACCCCATGCAAAACCAGAAAAGAGAAACCACGAGATCTTTTGTTCAATCGTATTCAATTATTGAAATCGTCAGCAAAGCTGAAATATATCAGAGTCTGAAGCTGAATTGATTTTAAAAATATATACGCACACATAGAGAGAGAGAGAGAGAGAGAAGCACGTGAACCAAAGAGGCATAGATTATTACCAGTAACCGGAGACACGTCTCCGATGTAACACCTTGAAGCGGTGGTGGACCGCCGTGGTGCAGTTTAATATTCAAGGTACTGGTGGTGTTGTTGCTGTTGCTGTTAGTCGGTCAGGTAACCAGGCACTCCAAAGAAATGATACAGAGAGGATAAAGGAGGAAAGATGATCGCCACAGAATCACGTAATACAGAAGAGACAGATATATAGGCGGTAATATAAAGAGGTAGACGATAAACACAAAATCGAGAGTATTTTGACTTATTTCGCTACTTCACACATTATTTCTGAACTGACACATCTGGCCTCAAGTTTTGTTTGGGGTTATGGATGTGTATCAACTCTCCCAAACTGTCGCGTGGATCCAGTCGCGAGCCATTGTGAGGCCGCGACTAATATTTGCCCTTCTAGAATCTCGCAATGATCTAGTAAGCAGATCGGAATTGGAACCAAGTTCATGGTGTCGTGAGATCCCTATTTCTTTTTTTTTTTTTTTTGGGAAAAAAGATCCCTATTTGTTTTAATTGCCGTACTGAAGGTAAAATATCAACCAGTAAATTGAAGATTAATGGACGCGTATTTTTGTTGCAAGTTCATTTCCAATCAAAACATTCACATTGATTTAAAAGTGGAGCTGAGAATTCTAATATCATCAAATATAATTTTCTGTTTATTTTGATTTGATGATATCTGAGTATAGATATTATGATCATGATATCTACATTTATTTTTATTAAAAAATTAATTTATTTATTGAACGATTAAAAATAAATATATAAATAATAATTAAAATTCATTATTATTTACAAAAAAAATTACTACCATGTAAATAAAGTATAATATATTTTAATAATAATATATATTATACTTAATTTATGGTTAGAATTTATTTTTTAATTTTTTTATTTAAAAATTTTTTTGATATGATAATTTTTCTTATTTAGAAATTTTAATAAAATAATTTTATATAATATAAAATAATAACATGCGATAAAATTTTTAATTGATGTGGTAAATTTTTATTCTATAAAACAATGACAAATGACTATACTAATTGTAAACTCATGTGTTATGCAGGGTGATTATAATAATAAATACTACATAAATTTAATATTTATTTTAATAATATAATTAGTTAATTAATTGAATAATTAATTGTTATTTTATTAAAATTTATTGTCAAGTAAATTAAATAATAAAATGAAATTTTTTAAATTTGTAGATTATGTATAGAGGTAATTGCAACAAAAGGTTATTTATTATTTCATACCCTAAATCTTATATAGCATAGTTTTAATAGAAAATTTATAAAATTTAAATAAAATAAATCATGATAATTAATTAAATAAATATTATTAAGTATTTTATAATTAAAATAAAATTAACTGCATAATTATATATGTGTGTATGAAAAAGAGAGATAATTAGAATAAATAAATATCCATTGATTTATACTTTTGCAGTATATTTTAATTGAAAATTTTTTAAACTTGAATTAATTAATTTTCACAATTTATTATACTATCATTAGTATAATTATATATTCATAATTTTGAAAAATAATAAAATTGATTTTAAATCTTAGTTTGTTGTTTAAAATTATTATTTTTTAGGTTTTCTAATTTTATATTTATAAGTGGTTTAAAATTTTTACTTTTTAGAGGTTTCTAACTTTCTATTCAAAATTTTGTTATTTGATTTTAATTTTCTTTTTAAAATTTTTACTATTTATATTTTTAATTTCCTATTTAGAAATTTTTATATGGAAATTAATTTTATTATATGATCTTAACTTTTTATTTATAAGTTTTACTATTTTTTTTTATAAATTGTCTATTTAGAAGGTATTTTTTATATGATAATTAATTTTTAATTTTATATTGAAAATTTTCTAATATGACATTTTTCTATAATATAACATAAACAACGACACGATGTTATGTTATACACAATTATTTAACAAAATGACAACTAATTATTATTAATTGTAAAATTAAAATTAATAATATATATTGATTGTATATATTTTTTGACAAATAACAAGCAATTATTTAAATTTAATTCTAACTCTAAAATTAATAATATACTAGTCGTAGACCCTTTATTGCATGATATAATTCTAATATTTATTTTATTAAATAATTAATCAATTAGTTAAAAATTTACAAACAAATACATTAATAATAATTAAAGTCATTATTATTTTATAAAAAATTTAATGTCAAGGAAATAAAATAAAAAAAATAATTAATTAGTATAATAAATTGAATATTAAAAAATTATAAAAATAAAAATATATGATTCTACTTTTTTTTTTGTTATTTTTACCTTTTAAATTTTTATATAGAAAAATAATTTTTTGTTATTATAAATTTGAATATTTTTATTAAATTTTTTAAATTATTTGTATGTGAAGAATTTCATATATAGTTAAACTTTTTTTATATTTTGTGATTTTTAAGAAAGATTTAAATGTTATGTTAGAATTTTTCTTTTTTAAGTAACTCAAATTTTTAGTTTATGTATTTTTTTATTATATTAATAATTGATAATAAATTCATGTAATTTAATTTTAGTCAAATCGCTTCAATATAAAATAGTAAACTATGATATTATTACTAATAGATTATTGTAACATAAAATTATAAAAATAATTTAATATTAAATAAAAATCTTTTATGCTTTTTTATTTATTTAAGCTAACAAAACACAAATTTTACTACCTAAAGTATATTAAATAAAAATATATTTAACGCAAAGTATAGTAATTATTTATTTAATATATTATTTCAAAACTTAAAATTATGTATAAAGGTGGTTGTAACAAAAAAATTATTTATTAATTTATATATTCAAATTTTTATTATATAATTTTAAGAGAAAATTTGTTGAATTTTAATAAATTAATTTGTTATAATTAATTAAACAAATAATATTGAATATTTTAAAATAAAAAAAATAAACTATTGCAAACTATATATGTGTGTGTGTGTGTGGTGAAAACAGGAAAATATAATTTTGAGAATAAAATGGATATCAAGTACGTAAATAATTAATATTTTCAAGAGAAAAAGTATGTATAGATATTTGTTGATCCAGGATGAAGCAAGTCTCTTATAGAAAGCAATATCATACGTCACATCCATGAGAAATATATGTACATATGATAATAATGTCTTTTTGCAGTTATGAAGGAAAATGGTACAACCCATTAGAGACTACAAAAATAATAATAATAATAATAAATCCAAGTTTGCAAAATTTATTATATTGTTTATGTGAATGAGATTATGGTTGGATGTGGAGGTTTTAAATACATTTTAAAATACTGGGTTTTTATTTAAAATTATCACTTTGATTTTTTTATTTTTAATTTTTGATATAATAGTTTGTTTTTTTATGATTTTATAAATTTTTTAATATAATAATATTTTTAATTGACCTCACAAATTTCTATTATATAGAATAACATGCATACATATTATATGTAATTATTTAGCAAATGATAAAATAGTTTAAGATTAATTATAATATTGAAATTAATAGTATATATTGATTAGATAAATACTCTCATATAATTATTATTTTATTTTATAAAATATTAAAGATAATTAAAAAATGAAGACTAACGAGGTATTTGATAATTATATTAAGCAATTAAAATTAAAATATTCAATACTTATTTTTTAAAATTTATTTGATAACAGTTTTTTTTTTAGTTTTTAACATTTTAGGCGTGCTTGATAATATTTTTTTATTAATCAATTAATTTCAAAAAAATCACTTAATTGGATAAGTATAAAATGTTTAAGTGATAAATTTTATTTTTTAGAAAAATATGAATTTTCATCTATGGATTTGATAAATTATATAACTTATCCATAATTATAGTGATTATAATAACAAATTAAAAAGGACCAAAATATTGAAATATATAATCTATTTATAATATTCTCTAATCAAAATTATAAAATACTTAAAATTACGATTCAGTGAAAAATAAATTACATTCAGTTAGTTTGATGAACTATAGATAAATGCTTCTACAACAAGAGAACAACCTTTTATGAAAAAATAATATATATCCTTAAAAATTAATAAAATCAAATGTAAAAGTATTATATTTATATTTATAATAGTACATAAATAACATATAATATCTAAATATATAAATCTAGTCAAATTTGAAGTATTTTATCAAAAAAAATAAGAAAATTCCTATAATAATAATAAGAGTTATTTAAAATGTAAAATTTATTCACATATTAACACTCGATCTTAATTCTATTACAAATTATAACATACAGTAAACATAGACTCGACTACCAGAAAGAGATGGTATAAAAGTTTTAAACAATATATAATAATTAAAAACTTTGAAAATAAACTTAATATACTCAATTTAAATTTTAAAATAATATAAAAATTAAAATATCTCCTAATGAAAAATTCATCATTTTCTTTATTTTTTATTATGTTATTTAGAAATATTAATTAATTCATAGCACATAATAAATTGATTTTTGTAATTAAATTTATGAATCTAAATGTGTAAAATTATAATTTTTCACATTGTAAAAAAATAAATATATTCCATCATCCTCAAGAAGTATAAGAGCCTATGACAATGTATCATAACTCAAAAAAAAATATACTTAAATAAATTTTAATAAAATATAAAATATCAAAATACTATCTCATGAAAACTTTACTTTATTATTTTCCTTTTCCCTTTTTTATGCTTTTTGACTATCTATTTCTCAACTCTAAAATAAATAAAAATTATAAAATTTGATTATTGAGGAAAAAAAATCAATGATGTCACTTAAAACATATTTTTATCATTATAATTATCAATTTATAACACACATGTATATATAATAAAAATATCTTATTATGAATATATTCATAATAAAACAAATAATAATTATTATAATTAATTATTATTTTTTTGAGAACAATAATTAATTATTGTTTGTTGAGTGCTTGTATGCGTAGATTTTGACGATATAACTAACGAATGACGGGCGAGAGTGGTGGAATGAGGTCACGTCACGTGGGTTAAGTTGGAGGATTGGGGCCCGTAGCAATTAATTAATTATAGACAAAAACGGAACAACACACCAGTTGTCTTCTTCTCATAAAAACCGGTTGTCTTTTTGTGAACGAACTTTTCTCCGGAAAGGAACCGATTTCTAACTCACCAGTATTATTTTTTTGAAAAAATTGTTGTTTATTAATTTTAATAATACATGCCACGCAATATAATTTATATTTTTTGAAAAAATCTATAGAGCAAAACAGAATATTCTCTATTTGTAGACGGTTTCCTTACTGTATACTAAGGAAAAATATAAACAAACGAGCCTCCTGGTTACCTCAACAATATTTTTAGGCAAAGTTTTCCCTTTTAGTTAATGTAGCTTGTTGACTGGGAAAAAAAAAAAAAAAAAACATCTAGTCTTTGGAAGATCTGGATTAAAAAATATATATTAAAATTTAAAAGAAAAGGGAAAACTAAACGTCATATTTTATATTAACAACCAAAGACACTATTCAGAATTTTAAAATTACTCAAAAAAATATTTTCTCTTGAAATTATTTGGATTTAAAATTTATTATTGAATCAGAATCAATATAAGATAGAGTAATTAAAATTGGATTCTAATATAGACACACACCCACACGAGTAAAACAACTTGCACGATAATGCAGGTTACTTGCTTTTACTTTGAAATACTAAACATAATGAAAAACACAATCAAAGAAACTTAATTATAAGAAATATGCTTATCAAATGTCAATTTACCAACTTCTCAGTGAGGTAGTTGATCACTGGAGCCCACAAATTTTACTCGTCAAAGTACTCATAATAATAATAATTTTATTATTATTATTTACTTGTTTTTTAATAAAATAGCTCAACAAAATGTCAGAAATCAAACATGAGATCCAACTTCCATCTTGATGAGCCTCTTAAGCTATATTGTGCCCTTTAGAAATATCTCAGAGATATATATGTGGAGAATATAATATCCAATACAATGTCCATGCTCCTTTGTTACCAATATTTGTATTTTAATCATGCCGTTTGCATATGCTACATACAGGATAAGTAAGCAAAAGAATACTGCAGATATGTTTTTTTTTTAGCTTAAAAAACAAAAAGATACAGTTACTTTTTCCCTATGCTCTCAGCAATAACGTCATTTATATATATGTAATATGAGCACACTTCAGTACGAATAAGTTTTTTTCAGACTTTCTTGAGGGATAAGAAAAATTTGCAAATAAAATAAGCCATATGCAGCAATTGATTGATTAAATATATATCTTGTTAAAAAACTACATATTCAAACTATGATTTTTTTTAAAAAAAAAATATTTTCAATGTAATATTTAAATATTTTCCTTCTCTACTGCAAATTCTTACTTATTGATTAATAAGAGAGCTTAAAAGTGATAATTGAAAATAGTTTTTTTTTTCTTTTTTTGTATTTGCCGGCACCTTCTTCAAATCCTCTTTACTGGATATGTTATTATATTAAATTTTAACTTTTTATTATATATTGATTGATAACTACGATTAAAGTAATTATTACGTATTTAATATTCACATTATTAATAAATAAATTATGATAATTTATGTAATATTTGATATTAAACATACTATATATTAGAAGTTGAATAGTTAGTTTTAATTTATATATATTAAATAATAAAGAAGTAGTTTTTAAATTAATCATTTTAAAAATTTATAAATATTATTAATTTTAAAATAACTATCATTTATATGAAATTACTATTCATGGTTTTTGAAAGTAAAAAAGTTCAATAAATTTATAGAAATTAATCATTCAATTTTGATTCTCTATCTTAAAAAATATCATTATTTTTTCTTTTATTTTGATATATATATATATAGTGCCAAAATGCATAGATATGACTAATTATAACTAATTGTTAAACGCATAAATTATAAGTTTTTCAAAGACAAGTACAAAATATTAAAAAAATAAAAAATAAGTTCCATAATGTGCACAAATAAAAAAATATGGGTAAAAAATTCTATCTTTCATTTCATATAAAATTTTGAGATAATGAAAAACTATTTAAAGTAATTTTCTTCACCTTTATTATAAATGTAAAATGTGAAATTATGGTTAATTTTTATATGAAAAATTATTTGAACAAAATATTTGATTCTGTTTTTCTACTTTTTTAAAATAATTTTTTAAAAGAAAAAAATATTTTCATTATTAAATTAAGCTTTAACATCTCTAAAATATTACTTTTTTTGAATATGATAATTCATTTCAGATTATATGGTTGGGATTTTATTAAAATTAAATTTTAAAAATTAGTGATTATTTGTTAAAAATAAATTTAAAAATAAAATTTAAATTCAACGGTTTAGATTTTACAAATATAACTAATTATTTATCTAACTATGAGAGGATTTGAATATATACTTATGGCATTGGTATACCCATTAGAAGTTCAACGCCCTTGATAAAATTTAAAAACATATTTGGATAGCTAAATTTTTAGATGAATTTGTCATTGGTAAGACAAAGGCCTTTTTGCTTTTCACTAAATTAAACTTATTATTTCTAATTAATATATATAATTATGATCTCAATAGTTATTTATTATAAATGTTTATTATTTATCGAGTTAAGGTCTTAAAAATTATTTACGATAAATGTTTATCATTTATTAAGTTAATATTTTGATATATAAATAATTAAATACTGTATTATATAATTAAAATTACAATATAATTAACTAAAAAGAAAAATATAGAAAATAAAAAATACATATAAATAAAAAATAAATACCTAAAAATAATTACTTATTTGAATTAAATCATAAAAATTAAAAATAACTTAAATTAAATTAATTTTGTTGTCAATTATTTATTTTAATGATCTTATATATCAAATATAATTAATATAAAATAAACATTTTAATTAATAATTTTATAAAATTTGTATATTATAATTCACATAAAACACAAGTTAGCAACTAATTTTTAATATAAATAAATTTTATTTTATTGTATTTTGTCGCACATAATTATATATTCAAGCCATGATGATTTTAAATGGAGTTTTGGAATATTAAATTTTATTAATGTAATAATTAGCCAATAAAAAGAGCCAACAAAACAAATCAAGTTCAAATATGAGTCGAAATTTATTAAATAAATTTACAATGATTTGAATTATTAATTTAAAATTTCAATTAAATTGTCACAATATAGTGAAATTAAAATAAAAATATGTGAGTGAATGCTAATAATAAAATATATCTCGCATTAATTTTGTTTCAATGGTGTTTAAAGTCGTATTTTTATAATTTAAAACATTATGAATATCATCAAACTAATTTGATTTATTTTGTTATTTTTATCATAATTTTTTATTTATAATAACGGCAATGAGTGAAATAAAATTTTTTTTAGTATTGAGAAGGGTAATTACATTGATAAGATTTAAATTGTGATGTTCACTTATAGATAACTTCACTTATTATTAGGTTAAGATATTACTAATGAGTGAAATAATTTTTAATTGAAGAATAACGAGTGAAAACCTAAATTTATTACTAAGTGGTAATGAAAAATAATAATGAAAAGTATTGTTAGGTTTATTATTTAGCATTTTAATACACACATATATAATAAAAAAAATATCTTATCATGAATATATTTATAATAAAACAAAATAATAATTTTATCAAAATAATATATATCACATCAAATAATAAACATAATAATAACGATAGCAGAAATGGATTGATGAGCCTAACATTTTTAAATAGTTAACATATAGAAATACAGGCAGCGGAAAGCAAGAAAAGTGGTTATACATTTAATTCTTGTCAAGAAAGGAATGGCATGATTGATTCTTCCCGTGGAATTTATGAAATTCCATTCTGGCATATTCAATAATTCATAGTATGGCAATATTTTCATTTGTTATTTTTCCAAGTGGAAAAAAAAAGTAAACTAAGAGTCCCTTTCTTTCCACCTTGTTACATTTCTTCATCACGTGACTGTTCAAAGAATCTTGATCATCGCGTATTGGAATAACCTGCACATGGAAGACCATGGAACAAAGAACGTGTCAATATCATATCACATGACAAAACTTCAATCCCGTATCCAATCACAATCTTTAATACACCATTTCGTCACACATGACGTCTTTGACTATGCCAACCACAATTAAATGGATTTGACGCGGGACCAATCAAGTCCAAATTTTGCATTTTGTAACTGTATAAATGTGAACAAAAATATAAGGCCCACTAGTTTTCCTGTTTTTAGCAACAGTTCCCTTTTTTTTTCTTTAAAAAAAAAAAAGAAGATTGAATACATCATCATTGAGAATGGCTTCCAACTGTATTGGAGTATTACATGACCAATTACAAAGAATAATAACCAGTTTTAGCAGCCTTGGTTAAGCAATCAGCACACTTGTTAACCATTCTTCTGATGTGGGAAACATTAAATGTGGGATTGACAGCTAATAAGGATTTGATTTCTAGAGCTAAAGCATCAATTTCCCAAGAAATAAGGAAATCTGCAACCCTAATAGCTTCCACTAAGATATGAGAATCTAATTTATTCTCCAAAAAAAACAAAAAAGAGCTAAGAATCTAATTCAAAAATAATTTCTGCAGCCCAATGTCCTTTACTAAGCTCAGACATAGTTGAACTGCTACAATTTCTACGAGAATGGAAAATCGCATAGTAAAAATTGTAATTGTTAAGTCACTATTTTTCCTTTAAAGTTTTTTTAAGGACACATGTCCAAAAAGAGTGATATGAGTGATTTTTAACATGTCACATCTATGTAACAGGGAAACACAAATGGATAAATAGTGAAACATAGAAAGACAGAGAAAATGATATTTTAAAAAAATTTATTTAATCTATTTCAAAATATATGTCATTTAAAATTAAAATTTTTATTTCAAAATATATAACAGTTTACAGATATTTATAATCCATTTAATCTTTATTTAAAGCATATACTCTTAGTTTGTATGTACATTGATAATAAATACTAAAAATAATTAATTTAAAGATAACATCATATTTTTTTCATATATTAAATATATGTTTTAATCATTGTAAAAATATCTTAAATGACATATATTTTGAAATAAATGAAATATAAAAAAAAATGCAAAAAAATATAAAAATAATAAAATGGGGAAACGTTTTCGAACCAAGAAAGTGTAACTCAAGAAAAAGTGTTTATCTTCGTAGTGTGACATTTGATGGACCTCTCTTTTCAAATCTTTAACGCCAACATAATGAATCAAATATAAATGATTGGTTCAACCTATTTATCCTCCTCTTAAAGTTTTTTACACTCTTAAAGCTTTTTACACTCCTTAGGAAAGTATAAATAGCTGAAATCATCAATGAAATCCATTTGCACTTCTCTAGGGGAGTGCAAGAAGCTCCAAAAAAAATATAAATAGCTAAAGCCTAATTATGAAAGTATATTAAATATTTAAAACATGCACATGTTATGTAACCAATCAATATCAATATATACTATTAATTGCAATATTAAAGTTAGTTTTAAATTATTGTTTGTTTTTTTGTCAAATAATTATGTAAATATATTCACATTTTATTATTTTATAATATGTTATAGAAAATTGTTATAACAAAAAAATGTCTAAATATAAAATTAGAAAACTCAATTGTCATATAAAAATACAAACCTTCTAAAAAAGAAACTTAAAAAATTTAGAACTAAAAAATTATAAACACAAACTCATTATCACATAAAAAATTATAAATTATAAATTAAAAAAAATAAAAATTCTAAACAATTTCTAAATGGAAAATTAAAAAAATAAAAAAGTAAAAGTTCTATACTGGAAACTATGATTTAAATTAATTCTATTATTTGTTTGAAATTTTCAATATATAAAGAAAAACGATAGTATAGTAAATTGTTATAAATTATTCCGTTTAAATTTAATAAATTTTCTCATAAAATTATACAACATAATATTGACAGTATAAATTAATAGACAATATTTATTACAATTGTCTCATATATCATATATAATTTGAAATTATTTTTGAATTTTATTTCTCATTATAAAATATTTAATATTATTTATTTAATTGATTATAATGAATTAGTTTGTTCAATTTTAATAAATTTTTTCTTACAATTATATCATATAAGATTAAATGTATGAATATGTAAATACTATTTTAGTGCAATTAACTCCTTACAAAATTATAAATTATAAATATTTTTATTTTATTTATTTTATAATAATTTTTTATAAAATAATAATTGAATTTTAATTTTTATCATATCTTAATTTGTAATCATTCAATTGATTAATTAATTATTTAATAAAATAAATATTAAATTTTAAAAAAATTTATTATTATAATAATAACACACAATGTGTGGATTTGCGACTAATTACTATTTAGAACTACAAATATAATGATATATCAGCTAAAGAAATTTAAATTTTCTCTTTATTTTATTATATATAGAGAGAGATTATGTATCAATAACTTAGCAACTAGGATTAATTAATAAAATTATAGATTCAAAATATAGTATTAATATGAAGGGTAAAATAATAATTTTAAATTACAAAACTTTATTTTTCTTCATTTTTTATTATTTTTCAAACAAAGAAATAAAGTTTTTCTTACTTTTTTTTTTTTCCTTCCTAATTCTATATCTCCTCAAATAAAATAAAGAAAAAAAAACCCTTTTATTTTTTTCTTCACTTTTTCCCCTTCACCGTATTTTTTTCGCTAAATAGTGAGAGATTCTATTCAATTCAATGACATACAATCTTTAACTCTTTAGCTTTGTCCCTTACGGATTTAAAGTCGTATTATTTGACATTGAGTCCGACACTTCACCTCCTTATGTAAAGGACTGAGCTGAAGGCGCAAATCCACAGCCATCTAATTGGAATTTACCAGAGAGCAAGGATTCTGAATCAACAATTCATAATGAAACGCACTTTTGGATGAATGTTGGAGTGGGTGGACAATAATGCACAAGAGTACAAGCTACTGAGTCAAATAACATATAATCAATGAAAGCCCATACAACCCTATCATTACAAAATGAAGAACGAATGGACTCGGTTCCCTAAACTGTCAAAATATGTGTTTTTATAATCAATAAATAAATATCTAAATTTATATTTTACGTATTTGGGTTTGATTAATGGATCCATTCTTGTGAGTACACAATTACGTATTGGAGCAATTCATGTGTTCGTCGGTCATGTTTGGATGTATGTTGTCATGTGACCATATAAGATATGGATTTCCAAATATTAAAATTTCAAGTGTTTTTCAAATTCTTAGGTTTTTTTTCCTAAATGTAAATGCTTGCAATTCTTTCCATGACTTTTACACTATATTTGAAAAAATGATGTAGGGAGAAAAAAAAAATAAGAAGGGAAAATAAATTTTTTTTTCTTTCTCTTCCTTTTATCCAAACATGAGTGGAAGAAAAATAAAATTTATTTTTCATTATTTGAAAAGCAAAATATGGAAGGAAAGAAAAATGTTATTTCGTATATTTTCAATTTTGCCCTTTATTCAATAAAATATTTGGATATATAATTGTATTGTATAATTATAAAAAATAATTATTTTATAATTTAATTGATTTTATATGAAATAAAAATTTATATAATGATAAATATAATGTTAACACTAAAAAAAAATCTAACATTAGTTTTTGATATTTTAAATGTTAAAAAAAATATATCTATATATTGAGTTATATTTTTTAAATATTGAACATTAGTTTTAAAATTAAACATTAAATGCTAATATTTATCAATATTATTTTTCAATATTTTAATATTCAATCACTAAACATCAATTAGTAAATGCAAAACTAAAAAAATACTAAGTAAAAAAGGTCATAAGATTTTGAGAGAATTAATTTCAAGTAAATAAAATTAATTTACTAATTTTAAAATTTAAATTCACTTTATGTTGATTTTAAATCAAAAAATAAAATAACTTTAATTCATTATAAATTTATTCTACACAATAAAATTTCATATAATTAACAACAATACCTGGATTCAATTTTAAAATTATAATATTACTTTATCACGATTTAAAAAGTTTATATTTTTATTAATTGCAAAATTCTTTATTAAATATAATGTTATAGTGTGATATATATTGAAATTTATATGATAAGTACGATTAAATCAAAAGATGATGATCGATATTTTATCAAAATTAAAGACTTATATAGAGAGGGAATAAAATAAAGAGGAAAAATAAATTTTATTTCCCCTCCTCATGTTTCGATAAAAATGAGAGGAAAAAAATAACTTTATTTTTCCTTATTTGAAAAACAAGATATGGAAGGAAAAACTTTTGTTAATTCAATAAAACAATGGTTTGGAAAGCAAAACATGGAAGGAAAGGAAAACATTATTTCATATATTTCCTATTTTACTCTTAATTTTTAAAAAATAATTGGATATATAATTGTATTGTATAATGATAAAAAAGATAATTAGTTTATATTTTAATTGATTTTATGCGAAATCAAAATTTATATAATGACAAATATAATGTCAATACCAACAAAAAAATCTAACATTTGGTTTTTATTATTAAAATCGAACTGAACCAAAATTTTTTAAAAAATCAAATTAATCGAACTAATTAAATTGAAATTATATGTCTATAAATTGAATCGAACTCCACCTATAAAGTTCAGTTCAGTTCGATTTGCTTCAATTAAATTTCATATATTTTAAATTTGATTTAATTCAAATTGATTCAATTTATTAATTACTTCGATTAATTCACTTTTTTCGGGTTTTATCTAAAAAATAAAGTTATTTTAAAATTATAACTAAACCAAACTGATTTATTAAAGGATCAACCAGAATCGAACCAGCTCAACTCGATCAATTTTTTCAATTCGGTCAGGTTTTTGCTTATCCCTATTATTCTACTTTTTTTTAATGGACAAAATTATAATTTTATAAAAATCTCTAAAATCTGTCATATTTTCTCTCTATTTTAGAGAGAAAATCAAGGCTAAAAAAAAATCATATTTTTCTTGCCATTTTTATTTTTCTTCCACGTTCAAATAAGGTAAAATGAGTTTTCTTCATTATTTTTCACTCTCCCGAACAGTGCATAAGGAAAGTGGAATGATTTGGATACAATGGAAATTAATATACTGGGGAAATTAATTTAAAATAATAATAAATAAGTTCTATAGCACTTTGTTTCTCAAAACTAAAAAGTTCAAGGGCGATTTGAACGAATTTGTACCTTTCATTCACTTATTAATTCCACCACACTGACTCCAACAATGTTTCCTCGTTGAAAAGTCTAAGTAGGTTTCTTGTTCCACTTTAATTTCTAACAATGAAAATTGCTTGACGCAACGATCTTTACTGATATTAATAGTATTGGGATTGGAATAATTATGTGAAAAGATAAAAAGAAGTTCTGTGGCCTGTTGTTCGAAAGTGATTGATGGATTGTTCAAGGTCGGAGAGGCTAAAGCTATATTATTACGCGAAGCTGTTGTTTGCGTGCTGAACTTGGGATTCTATTTTTATTCACGGACGAAGCGAACGAGACACAACTCATGTGTTAGTTACAGCTGTGGCCTTAGTCTCTCTCTTTTATGAGAGCTCTGCTGACTGTTGATGTTTCTGTTTGATTGTTTATAAAATTTAACTTTTATCAAAAAAAAAAAAAAGGAAAATTGCTTCAAATGAATTGAAATACCCAGAAAAGGAAAAAAAATTTAAAGTAATATCACAAAAACTAAAAAAATAGTTTGGAGTTTAAATAAGATTAATAGCCAAATGACTCTCAGCTTTTTGTTGAGATCTAATTAAAAATAATTAACTTTTTTCTTTTTATAATTAAGGAAACCATACACCTATTTTTTTTTAGCCTATATTAGTCTAATTTTTTTTGTTATCTCCACAGTATTATCATCACCACCATTAAAACCTAGACCACAACTCCTTATTTGAAGGTTAACTCGTTTTTTAAATTTCACAATGAGACTAAAAATTAATGAAAATAATAAAATAGATTAGATAGTAGCAACAAAAATCAATCCATTTAAGATTTATTGAGAGTTTTATTTTTATTTAAAAGATAGATTAAAAAGAAGAAGAAATGAAGGAAAATAAGAAGGTGAAATTTTATTTTTTTTTTCTATTTTAACTAAAATTTGTGTTTTTCAAATATAGTATGCAGAACGCACTTTTAATTTTAGTTAAAATTGATTTAGTAAAGTTAAAAAAGATTGCTTGTGTTTTGAATTGCTAAAAAATTAAATTTTCTTTAATTTTTTTAAAAAAGAAAGGGAAGCATTGCCCCATTAAATCAAAATCCAATTTTTATTTAATTAGATTCAAACAAAATTTAGGGTCTAAAATGAATTATTGGCCTTTAAGCAATTTACTCAGAAAAATATATAAACTCTAGTTAAAAACTAAGTCAATAAGTCGTTCAAAAAAAAAAAACAATTCAGTTTTTTTTTTTATTTTGCTCTGTCCTACCCAATATAAATCAATCTCATAGTTGACCGTGTTTAAGTTAAGAATTTAAAATGCACAAAATTCGTCACATATATGGTCTGAGCGGAAGGGTAATGATCCACGCCGAATACATGCCACCAGTCCTTTTTTTTTAAAAAAAAACAATTATAATTGCTCCATGTTTACTGGACCAAATATTACATAATAATTATTTTTTACAAAGTAAACAATAATTTTTAATATTTACATAAAAATTTTAAATAATATTTATTAACTACAATTTTAATATATAAATATTAAATAACATCTAGAACGAAAAAAGTATCATACAATATTAGACCAAATATTTCATTAATTCAACACAATTGTTAAATTGTAGCAACCAAGAAATGTGTATTATTAATTGATTATAGAGACCTCTCCATCTCTCTATATATATAGAACAAGAGTATAAAAATCTTTTATTCATAAAAAATATAATAATAATTTTATTAGATAATTATGAATAATTATTTTATATCTTATTATATTATTAAGTGAGTGTATAAAAGAATCATGTATATTTAGTATAGATTTTTTTTTTTTTTTGCCTCAGGTTTTAAAGCTACTCCCATATGATTTGAGAAGCAACATAAAAACAAAATGATATGGAGACCTGAGAGAAATAAAAGAGCTTTTCCATTTTGAATTTTGATGATTTGTAACAATATTTTTAAAATTGGATAGAGGATTGAATCAATTGGTTGGTTGATTTTTCATTTGATTGATTCATTTCATTTAATTGATTTGGTTAAATAAGTTAATTTTTAATTTGTTGAAAAATATTATAAATAATATTTTAAAATAAAAAGTGTAATATGACAATGTAATTCATATTATTTTTAATATTTAAATTTTAAATATAATAGTCTAAATTTTGAAAATTTATATACTTTTATAAAATTATAAAATTTTAAATTAAACTAGTTTGATTTGATTTTTAATTTTGACTATTTTTTAATTTTAATTACTTTTTTTACTATGTAGCACAAAAAATTTTATCTGTTTGTTTATTTTCACATTTTTCTCACTTTTTTTATAAATTTTAAAAATATTGTTTCCTGATATCTATTTTCATATTTTTCTATTTTAATATTTCTATTTTTGTGCAATATAGATTATTTTTTTAATAAATTAAATTACTCATAACTTTTCAATTTTATCCTAACTAACAGATCTACCAACCCCGCTTGAAAGGTTGTTAATAAATTGAGTAGTCAAGGCAATTTACTTATTTTTTTTAATTCGTTTTTGGAGTTGAGAAAGACATATCATTAAAAATTGATCCCACGATATTGATGGTGTAATTCTAACATCGATTGAAGAAGAATAGTCAAATCCGATATTTCGAAAAATTCACTTCCCATAATACCCTCATAAAAGTCATTAATGTGTATTTAATACTTCTTTTTTTTCCCTTCCTCGCAGGTTGTTACCAGTCCACCATGATCAAAGACTGACTAAGTAGAAGCTCGAGTGAAAATTCCATTATAAATGAGTGGTGCTGTGCCTGTGCCTGTGCTTGACGAGAGCTTGCAAGCAAACTCATATTTCAAAGAGAAGAAAACCTGATGCCATCATCAGCCGTTGATGATTGATGATGGGGAAATGTCAATTTGTAACTTTCTGGTTGAGGCATATGTACTGTAAGATTCAAAATTATTTGCTGGATCTGTTCAGCCAAGATTTTTCTTTGGCAGCAGTAGAAACCTTGTTTGTTCCTATAAAACCTTGACACAGGTATAAAGATGTTATAAACTTTATTGATATTTTCACTTAACCCTGACACTACTTTGTCAAGGCCATCAATAATAAGATGTTCTTCAGTCACTAATTTTACTATTATTACTTGTTTGGGGTCGAAAGAAAGAAATATCTTAGAGGAGAAAGAAAAAAAGAGAGAACCAAAATATGAAAAATAAAATGAGAATAGACAGATAAAAATCAAATGGATATTTATTTACTTCATACTTTTAAGATCCATCTTTTTGGTTCTTCATTTTTTTTAATTTTTTTTATATATATCTATTTTTTATTCCAATTAGAAATATTGTCCAACTTAATTCTAAAATATTTAAAACACTTTAATTTTATAAAAAAATTATATTTTACTAAACAAATTCTACATTATATTCTTAAATTTTTTATTTTTAATTAAATATATATATATATATATATATATATATATATATATATATATATATTTATATTTATTTATTTATAGATAGAAGCTAAATATTATTTAACTATAAACATTTAAAATAAAATATGTTAATTTTATTTTTTAAAAATTATATATAGATTTGCCTCCGAATCTAAACATATTAATACACCAATAATTTGATGTGTGACTACATTCAAATGAGATATTATATTTTTTCATAAAAGCATTTTAGTGGGAAGAGTTATTAAGGAAACTAATGATCCTTTTTGATAAAAATTTCAGCACTATTTTACTAAGTTCTTGTTTATTTTAAAGGAAATTGATTAAGAACGTACAATTTTTTGAAAAAATAATATTGTTTATTGTGTTTGAACGAAAAAAAAAATTTAAAAGTTAAGAAGAATTTACATTGGAGAAAAAGAAATATATTATTTCTAGAAAAAGAGGAGTAAGAGACGCATCCAATGAGGGAGGAAGTTCCTCATGTGAAAAGAGAAGAATTGAACCATCCGGTCAATGAGAAAGTACATGAGCTAGCCACAAAGATCAGGTCATGTGAAAAGAGGAGAATTGAGTGGGCTCATGACTTCAGGCTTGTGCAGCTATAAACAGTGATTTTGAGCTCATGAATATCAGACTTGGAGCCCTATATCGAAGCCCATCCCTCACTGACCAAACATAAGCCAGGCCCGGTATAAAAAGAGGCCAGCCTAGTTTAGGTCCAAACGATAGATGAATTTTTCTATATAAATTTTTTTTTTTTTAAATATCTTAGTAGAAAGTACTAGAAAGAAACGATACTCTCACGCTTTATTTCTCCTTGAGCCTATAAATCCCGAACAGACGGTCGTATCCCATTATCAGTATACTTTGCTTTCTAGGGTTTCTAACGCACTACTTTATACCGTTCCAGGCCAGAAAAGATGAGGTAAGCTATTTTGCTTCTCCCTTAGTTTTCCTTCGATTCCCTTTCATTTGATCGATTCGAGCTTGAGGTTTTTCCCCCCTTTTTGGTGGAGAGTTTATTCTTTTAACCTCTAATTCACATGTATTCCGATTTCTGTTGTTTTCTTCAGTTATTAGCTTAATGTTTGTGGCTCTGCTTTGATTTTCGTTCATTTAATGCTCCGAAACGGACCTTGTTTGTGGACGTTAGCCGTTCAACTTTTCATATTTTGGTTTAGTTTAGTTTGTTTAGGGATTTATCTGCGTTATTTTTACAAGACAGTATAAAAACTCGGCATATCGTAAGTGGGTTTTAGCCGAGAATGCTAATTCCATTACTATTTTAGTTGGGAATTTTCTGTCTTTTACCAGTAGTTAAGTACTATGCTATCCAGTTTTATGGTTGGTATGCTAACCTGTTTTAATTCAGATATTTACACGTGGCTTGATGTTGTTTTGTTGTCCCTTTACAAATTTTTTCTTACCTTTTAGGCAAGAGATGCATGCATGAAATTTGTTTAATTGACGTTATCGCATGAGCATTTCATTCTGTGTCTTGCTATTTTTTTTCCTCTGATTTTGCTTCTGCTTGACAAAGTTTTTCTGTTTTTTGCAGTCGTACTCCTGAGGTGAAGTGGGCCCAGAGGTTGGACAAAGTTTATATTACAGTGCTATTGCCAGATGCTAAAAATGCAAAGGTCAATCTTGAGCCAGAGGGTGTTTTAACATTCTCTGCTAGTGCAGGACCAGAAAACTACCTATATGAACTGAAATTGGAACTCCATGATAAAGTTAATGTGGAGGTTGGATATTGCTCTGCGAATTCTTAATAATCAAAGAAGCTATTTGTTTCAGTCAAATGTTTACTTCAATAATTTGCTCTGCATTTGTGTGTCGTACTTGGAATGGAATGATGAACCACTGTAGTTGTCATGGTTAGAAGTTCATACTTCTTTGGAGCAAATGATATATTGCTTATATGTGTGCATTTCACTAGGTTTGCATGTTTACTGAAAATTTTCTTGAATGTAGGTATAGGGGAGTGAAATGTGGCTTCTGATTTCTTTGTTCCATATATTTTCTTTGTTATGTTGGACTTATTGATTGTGGAAACATGGATATTTTTTTTTTTCCAGTTACACTAGTGGCTAGAAAAATCAGGTTACAAGGTTTTTTTTTTCGTTCTCTATTTATTTTGTAATTTTTTTTTTCTGGTGATTTAGGAAAGCAAAATTAGTATTGGGGTAAGGAACATAGTCTGCATCTTGGAGAAGGCAGAGAAAGGGTGGTGGAAAAAGCTATTGCGTGGAGAGGGCAAATCACCACATTATCTCAAAGTAGATTGGGACAAATGGGTAGATGAAGATGAAGATGAAGGTACTCAGTAGTCAAAGAATGTTTTTCCCTCTAAATAGTATTGAATTTGATGAATGCTGATATGCTTACAATTTGGAATTTGCATTTGGTGGTTAGGTCCTGGTGATTTGGACTTGGGAGGGATGGATTTCTCGGTATGGATTTTCTTGAAATGTTTTTGTTTTAAATGTACCTTTTGGAATATGTGATCATTGGTCTGATTCCTTGCTGTATTTATCAGAATTTCGGCATGGGAGGAATGGGGGGAATGGGAGGAATGGGGGGAATGGGAGGAATGGGAGGAATGGGGGGAATGGGTGACGATGGAATGGGTGATTTCGACGACAGTGATGATGAAGGTAATAGTGTTTCAAGTTCTTGTAGCTAATGTGAGTTTTGATGTTTAATATTTTAATGATTGAGAGAGCTGTTACTTAGACCTCAGTACTATATGTTAGAAACAGCTATTTTTAATGGCCTAATCGATATGTTGGATCATATTTTTTCCTATGACAAAGTAAATGGCATTTTGTCTTCTTTCAACTTGAGTTTATATCATTCATTTTGTTTTCAAATATGTTTTCTGACATCATTGTAAAACTTCCGTATCATTGCATTTATAAATTGATGTGCATACATTCTTATTGCAGAAGAAGTTGCAAAGCCCGACAAGACAGAAGGAGGTGCAAAGCCAGAAGAACATGGCATAGGTAAGGGTGAAGGTGAAACCCTAGAAGAGAAAAAGGAAGCTGCATCGAGCACATGATTGTCTTGGTTCAAGGTGTTAATTTTCTGAAATGATAGCTGTGCGTTAAATTTTTCAGTGTTTATGACTAATTACAAGAGTGCCTTTTCTTTTAATTGAGTGGAGTTAAAATTTGTCCTGTCTTTTATGCTGGTAAACATTAGTTTCTGTCACATAGACGGCCGAAAATGCTCTTTTTTAACTTTAATTAGAATGTTGTACTATGGTTCATGGATGATTATTCATGTTAGATATTGTCGACTGATTTTAGTCCGTCTAATTTATGGTTAGGTTGGTATTAATTTGCGGAATTATCTTTGTTTTAAATTAGACGTTTTAAAGAAAATTTTTTATTTCATAATACATGATATTTTATAATTATTTATGAATATTAATTAATTTTTTTAAATTTTATTTTTTATCTCTATCTTAATAATTGATTTTTTATAGAGTTTCATAATAATTTATAAAAATAAGTAATTAATGATAATATAATTTTTTATTTATATAATAATATCTATTAAATATAATTTTAATATATATATAAATTTTAAACAATATTTATTATAAAACAAATGAAATAAATTATTATCGATGTTATCTATCTAAAATCTGAACTTTGTTGAGAGTGCACATTGCTTATAATTAATGTGCAATTTAGGTGTCTAGGTGCGAGTAAAAATTGGATAAAACTGAAAAATTGATCGAATTGAGTGGGTATGGTTTGGTTTTATTTTTTAATAAAATTGATTTGATTTGATTATAATTTTAAAAAATTTTAGTTTTTGATAAAAAATCAAATTGAAGAAATAAATAAATTAAATTAATTTATATTTAAATTAAATTAGATTTAAAATATATATAATTTTATGGAAGTAAATTAAATTGAATTTTTATTGGTTTGATTTATATGTACATAAATTTTGATCGATCGGTTTGGTTAATTTAATTTTTTTGAAAATTTCATTTCGATTTGATTTTAAATGTAAAAAATTGATTTATTAAAATTTGACAAAAAATTGAATAGAACCAACGGTCCCTCCAATGGTATTGAGAATTATCTTTTATATTGAGGATGAAACATTGGTCTTGTTTGGTGTAAATGCAGTTAAGGAGGTGTAGTTATTTGAGAAATGGCATGAAGGAAGTTTCAAGCGAAGAGGAAGCTGAAATTCCTGTATCAATTTTACTGAAGAGAAGTTAGATCGAAATCATTTGAAATGTGTATAAATGTATTTTTAGTAATAAAATAATGATATTGTTGTTTTTTAAAAAAACAAAACTATTTAGCAATTGATAAGTAAATTAAATTAACGCATTTGTTGAATTAACATATAATTGAGTAACAAAATTATAAATTTTCTGAAAATAACCTTCTTAAAATTATGACTTTAAAAAAAAAAAAAAAAAAAGGCTCGTAGCCTCAAAACTAGACCGCAGGTTCTCTATCTATAGTACCACCGTTCCTCTCAAATTATATGGTTTTTTTTTCGGACAGATCTCAAATTAGATGGTTGTAACATGCCAAATCCTTGTGCTAAATGAAAGTATTGTCTTAACACTTCTCCGTTCTTTTTAAATTATAATATTATGTAAATTTTTAAAAAATATTTTCAATATTATTGAATTAAAATTTCATTGATATTTATAAAATATATTATTTTTAGAAAAATTATTATGGGTTTGAAAATTACATCCATATTAAATGATCATAGTAGACTGTTAATGAAGCAAACTTTTTATTAATTCACTACACACCCTAAAAAGCATCCTTTAATTTGATTCACTAAAATAAATAAAAAAGAAATTTACTAATAATTAATTTACACATTGTGTAAATTATAATATAAAAATTTTATAAAATTTATTGCGAATTTGCACATTATAAGATACAATTATAATAATAAAATTTAAATAAATTTAATATTTTTATTAAATAATTAATTAGTTGAATGCTTAAAATTAATGTATAAATAATAATTAAAATTTATTATTATTTTATAAATATAATTATTTTATAAAAATTTATTATCTAATTAAAATTTGTAAGTAAATAAAATAATAAAAGTAAGAAATTATAATTAAATTATTATAATAAATTGTGATAATATCATAATTATTTTGATTAAAAAATAAAAAATCATAATTATATTTTTATTGATTATTTTTCTCTTTAGTTCTTTTATATTCTATAAAAAATTAAATGCTTGTTATTATTAAAGTTTTGAAAAAGATTAATATGAATAAATTTTTTATTGTATTAAAATTTTTAAATTATTTCTACATAAAATGCTTTCTACATTATTAAAGTTTTTATATATATTTTTTGAGTTGACTGAGAAAATTAAATATTTATTATTAATTTATTTATCATATGATAAAATAAAAATATATCATATTTTTACTTGTCAAAAATATAATATTATCAACATAATCATTTAATAAATGAATTTATCATCTAAAATTAATATGAAAGTATAGTTACATTCAAAAAATAACATGGGAGTATAATTAGTTATATCTATGGAGTATAATTATTCCCCTCAAAGCTTATTAGTTGTTTCATTGGTTAAGCGAACCGAACCTAATTAAGCCAGAGAAAAAAAAAAATTGAACAAAAATATGGTAATGATCTGATGAAGCAGCAGCCAGCCAGTAGTGATGTGATGTGTTAGAATAGTAATAATTAAAGAAACAGATTACGGTGAGGTTCACCACAGAAGATAAACCCTAAAACCCTTAACGTATACCGTTTTCTTCTGCTCCCCTTCACTAAGCAGACTAGACATGGAAGGGGCGACGGAGATGGAAGTGGACCATCCGAATCCAATCAAACGATGCGGACTCAAAAACTCAATCCAAACTAACTTCGGCGACGACTACGTTCTCCAAATCGCCCCCAAGTAAGTACACCTTGCTTCCTTCTCTCCTTTTTTTTTTAAAAACTTGTACGGAATAAATTAATAACTAGTTTTTTTTTTCTTTAATTGTCTTGTGTTTTTTATTTTACGAAATGGAAGGGATGATTGGAGTTCAATGGCGGTGTCGCTATCGACGAACGCAGTGAAACTCTACTCTCCAGTGACCGGGCAGTATCAAGGAGAGTGCAGAGGTCATTCCGCTACTATCAACCATATTGCTTTCTCCGTTCCGTCGACGCCGCACGTCTTGCAATCTTGCTCTTCCGATGGTACCGTTAGAGCTTGGGACACCAGAACCTTCAGCCAGGTACGTTGGAACATACATTCTTCGCTCAGTTTGTATTTATTTATTTAAGTATAAAAATTGAGTACTGTGTAAGATTATTTAGGTTTGGTTTGTAAGCGATGGTTCTGCTGCTCAAGAGATGTTCAGCTTCTCGTTTGGAGGTTCTTCTGATAACCTTCTTGCTGCTGGTTCTAAATCTCAGGTTTGTTGTTATTATTATTTGTTTTTTCTTTACTTTTTTCTTCAATTATTTTTAGCAATTTCCGTGCTATTTTGTGATATAATGTGTTTTTCTATGGTTAGTTTCAGTCAGTGTATTTGTTTTGGAGTATGATTTTATTACCTGTATGCTACTGAGACTTTGATGTACAGCTTGAGTTTATGTGGATGTGGGTTTCTTGTGAGGTCAGATACTTTTCTGGGACTGGAGGAATAAGAAACAAGTTGCTTGTCTGGAAGAATCACATATTGATGATGTTACTCAGGTTTTTTTTTTTTTTTTTCCCTTTTTACATAATTTGCTGCAGATCTTGTTTACTTTGATCTTGCATTTTTATTTATGCAGTCAATTATGATTGCTTGTGGGCACAACTTGGTTTTAAAGTTGAAACGATATTGAAATGGAAAGTCATTGTGATCTGTTGGAATGTGCAACAACTATCAATCAAGCAAATCAAAAGGGAAAAAAAATTAACTATTAAAAAATATGATTATATTTCACCATAACTCCATGGCCTTTATCCCCCTTCCAAGAAGAAAAGGATGCAGACTCTCTTTTCAGTTACTTAGGTTTTCCAAGAACAGCTGTAATTTGTGGACCTAACTACGTAGTCGCTTTTTGGCACTGTCTTGGTAGGGACATTGAAACAAAGACTGATTCTAACACAGTTGTGCCTGTGCTGCTCCACACATTCTGTGTTACAAGTTGCTCTGTCGAGTTTTCACTAACTTTCCTGTAAATGTGATTTGGGGTGCTTGCTGTTTGTTTAGGCAGTAACATTTTATTGCTGCATTGATATTGTGATCTATCAAAAGAAAGTAAGCTCTCTCTATTTTGTTTTAACTCCATTATTATTGTTATTAGGTCCATTTTATCCCTGGCCATCAAGACAAGCTTCTTTCTGCATCTGTAGATGGGTTGATGTGTACGTTTAATACTACTGGAGATATCAATGATGATGATCATCTGGAATCAGTAATTACTAGTATAGTTTACTTGATTATGCTCATTTGCATTTATTAGTATAGTTTACTTTATACCTACATGATTTGTTTTATTTGTTTATTTTAAATATGTTCACTGAGATAAATAAATTGGTTGGCCTCGTGATGTTCCAATGAGCAGGCTGATCAATGTAATTGAGTAGCCAATTAAACACCAGCTGCATAGAGCATGTCTTTAACTTGTTTGTGTTAAACACTTGACAAACTTTAAGAGAGTAGAGAGAATATTATTTGATAAGAAATCTTAAAGTAGTTCATTATTGGTGCTTTTTTATTGGAAGATTAATGTGTTATTTTAATCGTAGCATTACCATTGTAATGAATTTTAAAAGGATTTATACTTGAGCTTCCCATTTTGCATGATGGTTTTGGATGTAAAATTTATATAGATAATCTGATTTGTGTGCTTATTTTGTTTGATTGAGTGTGGTTTTCTTCTCATTCCTATTCCCCTTGTTTTCTTTTTCCCTAGCATACGTTGTACCCACATTTAGTCTCTGCATTTTCGTCTAGTTATTTATCACAATATTCCTTCATGAAAAGATTTGGTTTTATAAGCTATTCTAAGGATATTAATGATTTTGGTTCTTTGAAGGTAATACAATCTGAATTCCCTGTCTCAAAAGATTGCACATTTTTGGCTTGATGTTTTAAGACTATACTTCCTTATTTTGGAGTTCAGTTAGTCCCTTGCAATTGCCATCTTGTCTTTTCTTAGATATATCTAATCAAATGAATGTTAAATCTTATAGGTAATTAATGTGGGGACTTCAATTGGGAAAGTGGGATTTTTTGGAGAGAACTATCAAAAGCTGTGGTGTTTGACACATATCGAAAGTTTAAGGTATTAGGTGATGCCTTTCGGTTGTTCATTATAACCATGAATTTTATTTGGCTGCTGTCTAGCTGAAAATTTGAGGCATATAATTATGGTCACATGGTCTTTTTTCAGTACAATTTGGCAATTGCAACCAACCTCTAACATGTGTTCTTTTCTTAAAAATTACAGCATTTGGGATTGGAAGGATGCAAGAAATGAAGCCAACTTGCACGAAGCCCGCTCATTGGCATCTAACAGTTGGACATTAGATCATGTGCGTTTTTTCCCCTTTGCTAGAATCTTTTTGTTTTACTTTTGCCTTTTGGATCAGTAAGAGTAAACTTTATTGCCTGGCATTCTAATGAATATTTATATGATGTGATGGAATATCAATAAGCCCCTTTAAGATCATGCTTACTCAACCATCTGAAAATTTCCTAGGGGAGAAATGGTTAAAGAACAAAATGGCAAATAATTTCCTGAACAAAATTGGTCCACAGGTGTAGTTGATTTTTATGGACCAACCACGAAGTCCTAAATTCCCTCTGGTTTTTAGAATTCTAACATACTTTGCGTAACATATTGGCAAATTGCCCTAAACAATGAATGGGATTGTTCTTGATCTTAAACTAAGAATCATCTATAGTGTAGCTAATAAGAAATGCGAAGTGGTAGGCTTGTCAATTGTTCAAGAAATTTGGTACTGGATGTTATTAGTTGGGGCTTCCATCTCAAGAATATTATCATCTATCATGCTGTGAAGTTCCTTGATTATAAGGCAATAATTGATGCTCCCCAATCCGATTACTGTCTTGGCAGGTAGATTATTTTGTTGATTGTCATTGCCCAGGTGAAGGGGAGAGTTTGTGGGTAATTGGTGGCACTAGTGCAGGCGCTTTAGGCTACTTCCCTGTGAATTATAGAGGAAAGGTGGCTATAGGATCTCCGGAAGCAATCCTTGAGGGTGGTCATACTGGTGTTATCAGGAGTATATTGCCGATGTCAAGCACCAAGAGCGGATTTGCCCAAAGTCAAGGTATTTTTGGATGGACAGGTGGTGAAGATGGCCGGCTTTGTTGTTGGCTGTCTGACAATTCCCCAGAGATTAATCGCTCCTGGATTTCAGGGGCACTAATAATGAGATCTTCAAAAGTCCGCAAGAAAAACAGGCATCAACCTTACTAGCAAATCCTTGTGTGTTACCGTCAGATTTTGTGTATTTCTCAGATCTTATTTTCAACTTTTCTACCCGCAATGAGCAAAACCCTTACTTTTACACCTATTTTGCTCCCAGTTGTGAATTTTTGTGTTGTTGTGAAATAAAAAAGCCTACCTCAACAATTTGCCAATAAGCAAAATATCGGTATCTCTCTACTTAATTTTTCCAGCATGGCAAAAGCAGCAAACGATCTTATGAGAAGAAGTCATTTTCCTCAAAGGAACAAAAAACATAAAAAAACAAACACCATGTTATTGTGAGAGAGCAACAAAGGCGCAAATTGATCAGGAGTTGTTAGGCATTAGAATGTGACTGCAGTAGTTGGAGTATAGAGGAGACATAATTCAATCTAGCAACCAGAAAATTCATCATAAGCACCAATTCAGATAATCATTGAGGGGACAAAGTCCAACCACAGGTTGTCCCAAACCACGAGCTGAATGAACTCAACTAGCAAGAGATCAACCAGAAACAAAGTACAGGTTCACAAAAGGAGCATCACAATATCAGCGCTCCACTAAATTTTTGTAAAATTACCTAAATTTGAAACACAAAATCAACCAGACATTCAAGGAAATTCACCTAAGCAATAACATTTCACATTAGAAATGGGGCACAAAATGCCTCTAAAAGTAGCAAATGGCCCAAAGGGTGGGGTGCCATATCTTCCATCAGCCCCTGCCTCGCCCAGCACCTGTCACCAAAAGTAAAATGATCTATATGAGGACATTAACTGATAAAAAAAACTAAGCGGCCTACAGTACGCCTATGCTGATATATTTTTTAATTTCAATAAATAGTGCTGGCTAAAAAGGTGTTTTTGTGATTGATGGGCTATATTCAACGAATAATATGTTTATTCATCCTTGTGCATGTTCAATCTCTCTTCATTACCTCTGTTTCCACCTGTCTTTCCTCCTGAACCACCTCTGCCACGGCCTCCACCAGCAGCTTTATTACTTCCATCATCAAGGCCACGGCCAATGCCCTTCACTGGCCTTCCACCATCCTCTCTACCTCTTCCTCTTCCACGCCCAACCCCAGGTGGCTTCCGATCTGCAAAAGTTGATTAATCAATTAGCCACCAGAGTTGCATCATTCTGATTTTATTAATACATAATGCACAAGGAGGGAAAGAAACAATCAATCATTTAACCTTGGTTTCTAAATGTGCAAAGCACAAAAAGAATAAAACACACCCAAATCACATAGTTGAATAAAATTATCGAAATACAGAACAAAAACAGTTCAACTACTCAGTATAAGAATGGTACAAGCCAAAAGTATCACTTTGTCCCAAAAATGAGTTACACTAGTTTTACGCTTTTCAAGTTCCTTAATACATATTGCTTCTTCCAAAATAAAGACATTCAGATACCATCTCATTCATGGAAATCAGTAGTTCAATATATCATTATCCGACACAAAAATAGGTAAAAGCATACCTAAGCGGCTCTTGGTCTCTTCCTGAACTTTATCAATCACCTGAAACATGAAATTTGAGCAAAACAAGGAATTAAGCGTATGATAGCACACAGACAATTTAGCAATTAGAAAAGCTTGCAATAAAATTTCCAATTATTACCAAAATTCATAGAATAAATAATTTCATGATCAGATTAGGCTTATTGTACTATGAAATCAAAGATAAGTTATACAATAAAAATCATGAATGATGAATGTGCTCACAGCATTCATATGTTTCTTTTTTATTTTTATTTTCCTTAATTTATTTTTTGGTCAGAAGGTGAAGATTGGACTTCAAAATAAATCAAAATTGACTATGATCAGACAAAATATACACTGTCCCAGAACTACAAAAGCAAAGTCAGCTCTTTTCTCAGAGCATAATAAAAATCAGTTCCCCATATTATATTGTTATGACTAAGCAAAATAAGCAACTCTTCAAAAATAAAAATAAATAACTGAGCAAAATGAGGTAATCATCACAAGATAAAAGACAAGCATAAACATTATAATTAGCTACAGTTTACACAGGAAAAAAGAAAACTCTGTGTGGAGCAATTACCTCATCAGGAACTCTTAGATACTTAATAGTATTTCCACGAATATAGCATTCAGGCATTCGCCAGAACCTATCTCCATCCTACATTGAATTTCAAGCAAACACTATTACAACTGAAAAAAAAAAAAATCCTTATTCGACGGTGTATTCCTTTAAAGCAAAGATGCAGTACAGAAATTAGGAAAAAGGTACCTTAGAGGTACAGATGACTTCTCGGAGATGGATGTTCATCCAAGTATCGCAATTAACCAAATGTCCATTATATGTCTCCCCATTTTTCAGTTCCACCAACTGTTACAACATACAATCACCGTGAATTACAGGCTGCAGCAAAAAGACAGAGTGGTAAAACAAAGTCCACATTGCAACGCAACAAAAATTCTAGATTAAGGTCAAATAGTAGAAGAAATAGTGATCCCTTACCATAGGATGGCCCTGTGCTGTCTTGAGTAGAGAAAGAGGAAGCTCCAAGCAACAAAATTAAGCATGTAAACAGAGCAAATCAGAAGATAATAAACCTCGAATACAGAAACAGCAAAAAAAAAAAAAAAAAAAATCAAAATACTGCCATCTAAATGCAGAGAAACAGAACCTAGTGTAGGTGATATATATATATATATCCTTAAAAAAAATCTGGCAGTGTAGTTACCATGTTTTGGGGCAAAGATAGCAAACACAAGCGAGACTGGACCTGAGACAGAAGTAGAAAGTCAAAAACATAAATACAAGATAATAATAATAACAATAATAATTAGAAGGTTGAAATCTTTTTCAGATCGATAACATAAACAGCAGAGAAGCGGCAACTGTTGAAAAACCCTAACATGATTCTCAAAGAAGAAAACGATTATTATACCTATAAAAACCCTACGAAGAAGAAGAAGAAGCAATTGCTACCAACTGAGAATTTCCTTCGATGTGGATTCTTCGCTCTTGTTATTGAGTGATCAATTCGAGCGGGTTTTCACAGAAGTGAAAAACCTCCTCCATCGTTTCCCATTTATCAATTAATTGTCAATTATCATGCCGCAGGGGGGAACGCGAGTCACGTGATGTCCCGGTAAAATAGAATGCCTCATCCGCAATGACATTTTTTGAATAATATAACTAGTCATGAAAGTGCAATTCGAGCATAATAATAATAATAATAATAAATTTAATATTTATTTTTATTAAATAATTAATTAGTTAATTGGACTATTAAAATTAATATATAAATAATAGTTAAAGCTTTATGATTTTATAGAAAATTATTCCCTAATTAAGCTTTTTAAATTACGTAAAATTATAAAAATAAAAATCATAATTGAAAACGAAAAGATTCAGCACTGTTATGAAAGAAGTTAATGAAAAGTACTTTACCTTCATTTCTCTTAATTCCCACATACAGTCGAATTGTTTTTAGGATTTTGTACATTTGGTTTGTACATTACGTTGAAACAAGCAGTAATACAAATATTCTCTCTACTATTAGATCAAATATTGAAGTGCGCATTTAGTGTTTTTTTTTTGGGTGCCATTCAGCGTCAACATTTCAAAAGCTGAGTCTATCACTTCTTAACAATAATTAAATATCATCTGACAGTTGCGCCAGTATAAGAAAGATATTCACACTGCAGCTTCCCTAGTTTAGCATAAGCTATGACAAAAAATTGATTTACAGATCAATAAAAGGATCCTTAAGTTTCCATGGCTGTGACAAGCTGTCATAAAAATTGCTACATGATTTACAGATATGCAATAAGTTAAAGAGAAGCAATGGCTAGCAAGTCCCACACGAAGTGATGGTAGATCCCTTACAAGTTTGCATCATTTTCATCTCGTCTTTTATACATGGATGTCAGGTCAACCAAATGGCGCATGGTTGGCCTTCCATGGGGACAATTCCAAGGCGATTTCAGATCTGCCAGATGCTCAAGTATCTGAACAAGAAATGTAAAATATAATTCAGTCATTATTGCATCTATCCATAAATTCTCAATAATGATAATATAATTAAAGCAAAGAATGATCAGAATAATGAAAATAAAATATATAATTAATAGGCTGTAAAAGCTCTGCTAACAGTGAATGCCCAAGGGAATGCAAACAATGTTATCGCATCATGAAAATGAAAGGCTTGTTTGATATTATTAAAGGGAAGATGGATGAGGTAATGTTGTGTGTAAATAATGTCAATGAAAAAGATGAGTTAGAGAGAGATGTAAGAAGAACAGACAGTGCTCATGAGCTCCCATACATGCAGCAGGTGAAGGTTTCTTTCCATACCAAGTGATGGATAAGAAACATTGCGAGTAAAGATGTGGAATTTGATGTGAGGGTGAAGGTATAAAAAGAGTTAATACAGATGCGGCTCTTTGGTAAGGGAGTTTAAGAGAGTTCATTAGGAAATGAGCAACTCCTCCCTTGTGAGCTATTGATTTATTATTGTGGGGCAAAATCTTGAATAAATACAAAATGAGATAAAACACAAGGTCGAAAAGACACATGGGATGCGTTCAAGCCTATTAGAAGTCAATAAAGAGGTTTCCTTATTGGCACGCTCTACTTTAAGCAATCAAACCAAATCTCCCTAATCATCCGAAAACTAAAGATTTGGTAACAAATCTTGCCACTAACTTGTAATTAATCCTCATCATTAATATAAATAATCTTAATGTATCTACACATGGGGGTGAGCAAAAACCGAACCAGACTGAAAAAACCGACCGAACCGATTTGATTCGATTCGGTTCAATCCTTTAACAAATTCGGTTTGGTTCGGTTTTCAATTTAAAAAAATTTTGGTTTTTAGGTTTGTTTTTCATGAAAAAAACAAATAAGCTGAAAAAACCAAAAATCATTAGTAAATCAAACTAATTTGAATCGAACTAGATTTAAAATACATGTAATTTAATTAAATCGAACCAAATCAAACTAAAATTTTATAGGTTCGGTTCAGTTCAGTTTGTATGTCATACAAACTCAGTTTATTTGGTTTTCTCAAAAAAAATTGGTTTAGTCCGGTTTGTAAATATAAAATCGGTTTGACTGATTTTAGTAACAAACCGAACCGACCGGTTTGCTCACCCCTGCATCCACACCAAGCAATACTAATAGCTTCTCATTTCTCAAACATGAGAATATTATCTTAGCATGGTATACCTTCTGCATCTCAATCCTTCCTAGAGGATCTCCAATCATAACAGATGATCTGCATGCCCTTGATGCCAACATTGCACGAACTCTGGATGGACAGACAGAATCAGGAGTGTCCATTTTGTAGCTACCAATTATTGTGCAGTCCCCTTGACTATCAGCAAGAGTAGAGATCAGATCCTTGACATCTGTTTCCAGAAAACACAAAAGTACTCGAATTTTGCCGCATGCGATTCCAATAATTATCTAATATATTCACTTCCATCAGATACAAAATATGATAACATTGCATGATAAGGCATAATAATGGATAGTTCCAATCAAACAAGGAACCTTAAACAATGACACAAGCTTGAAAATCAAGTTCCATGCTCATTAAAGGTGTGCAAAAACCATATAAAACAACTAATAGCATAAGAAGTTAAGCGCAACAATAAGACTGCTCTAACCATATGGAAAATGAGTGTAACTATTGATGAGATTGATGCAGTTCAACTGGAGAATGGTCATTGAATCTAGTTAGACTAGAATGTAACTGTAGCTGACTGCACTCAGACAAACTATGGTATGTAAGAATCTCCTATGAATGTTTATAGTTTTTCCTCAGTGTTTCATGTCTTTGCATCTCTTCTTCTCCCTTCAAAAATTGAACTGAATCTCCTGTTATGTCTCCATGTTTTAACCACAGACTGTTTACATGGATAATGCAAAACAGCCATTGGCCAATTTTAAATCTATTCTTTACAAAGAACCTTATATTTGTTAAAAAAAGAAAAAGAAAGAAAAAAAAACCAAAACAAGGTTTACCTTCGGCTCCAAAAGTTATATTCTTACTGAAGGGAACAGCCTTTAGTTTAAATCGGTGCCCAGGTGAAGCATGTGGATCTTCTTCCAATGCAAATCCATTTTTCCTGACAATTGGAAACACCAGAACATGCACCAACAACAACAATTTCACAAAACAAAATATGGTAAAGAAAGCCAGCAAAGCATAAACTATATTTCACCTGATTATGTCCATGTTCATGGAAACAACTACTTCCTCCTCTGGAGATAAATCCAACCTCAATGACCTAAATGTAACTTTTGAAGATAAGGATCCCAACATAATGACTAATAAAGTTATTTTGGCATACAAAAATAACAACAAAAATTGCATAAAGAAAAAAAGTGCTCCAAAGTGCTCTTCTTCACTAAAATCCCCTCACTATGATTGCATTCACAAAAAATTTCTGAAGAATGAAGATGAGTGCCAACTAAGTTTATAATAGGCCCCAAGTGTCCTATTCCCCAAATGAGAAGTTAATAAACCTTAAAAACAATTTTCTCTTTCCCTTAATGGATCTTAAGTTATCAAATTTGATAAAACACTTCATGGCTTGATTAGGACACAGGAGATTGGCTATTTTCCTCCAACTTGACAGGTGAACATGTTTATGCAGTTTAAGTGACCCTAAAATTCCAAACCAGATTTAAGTTTACATTTTCAACAGCTATGAATCATGAAAATCCTCATGATACAGGCATCGGAAAGTGGTGGTATGTGATGCTTTTATGCTAGCTAACTTGTGCACATGTATAGAAGCATTAGCAAAGTGACAAGGTTTGCACATTTTATCCAGGACCAATATATACATTATCAAACATAAAGATGCACATAAGTTGTAACTCCATAAAAAAGACAAAAAAAAAAAGTGTGCGCCTCGAGCAGTTTTATAATTCTCCTCTCACAGGGACAAAATAAAATCAAAGATGCATATACAATTTCATGCTGTAAGCCATTGAAGGAAAATCGAAACATATGTTACTTTCTGTTGCTCCTCAGCAATCAAAGCTGCAGAGCAGAAGACAAAAAAGAAGGAAAAATAGAAGTCCAATATAATATTTGCCAAACTTCACAGAAGGGATACAATCTAAAGAAGGAGAGATAAAAAAAAAACATCAAGGAAATGTGTCAATAGCCCAGAGCACAGATTATTTGTTTCTATCTGTCATTTTGTCATCATTACAAGTCAGCAAAAATAAATCAACCATGAAGAAGTAAAGGTAATGTTCCCTCACCGTAGCAAAGGCTGTTGGTTCAAGACTGTTGATTGACAAAGTCGCTCAAAATTGTACTTCTCATCAGCAGCATGCTAAAAATGAGAGAGAGAGAGAAGGAATTGTGTAAGAAATTAACAATACTAAGTTCCATAACAATGCAGGGAATTAACACAAAATACAGGCATATCTTTACTCCAACATTACATAAACGAGATAGTAGATGCATGAATTGAAAAACAAAGCTGGTCTAGCAGCACAAGCATGAAGGGAATTACCTGATCTACGATAAATAAATCTTCATCTACCTTGCCAATGATGAATCCAAGATTGAATTGACCAATCACCTGAGGAAAAAAAAAAAAAAAAAAGCAACAGTTGGTCATCAACAATCCAAGCCAATTCAGATCCACCAATGAGGGGCAACCATCACCACTCAGAACCTTTTGGTTTATCCATTTTTACATCACATACTGAACTAGTTCATTTCACACGTATGCATGACTAGAAGTTTAAAAGCAACACGGTAACTCTCAGGTGGTGCAACAGGTCGAGCTTCACATTTGACAGCTCAATGGTAAGAATCAAATATCTCCCATCAAGGCACCAAGACCACACTTCTGAATCAAAAGGTAAAATAAATTATGAAGATGGAAGGGGGTTTGGAGATGAAAGAACTGACAATGATAGGCAATAAATATTAGCAAACTTAAGCATCTATTTAACATTAAAAGTGTGAAAGTATTTGAACAAATAAATAATGCATATGAAAACCTTCATTCTTCCAAAGTCTTGTTTTTTGAAAAGTCTTTCCAATTCTGTAGCAGCTGCAGCTAAAGCTCTTGCTTTTCGCTCCTCATTATCTGGTTGAGAAAGCTCTAGTGTTGCAGCAGCATAGCTCCTGTGACTGACCATTAAAAATCAAGTCCATTAAGAACATAGCAGAATCATGCTTTCCAAACTTCCAAAATAAGTTTCTGCATCCTAAACCTTTTCATCTTCATGCCTCCAGATGCATAACTGGTGAATCTTGAGAGCTTCTGCTGCCTTTTTGTCCTTAATTCTTGAAAACTGAATTGCAAGGTGGAGCATATCTTTTGGGTGGAAGCCTTTGGGACATCTAAAGTTAAATCAGAAGATTGTAACTGTGGAGAAGCAACCATCAGATCCTCAGACATTCTCTCGAGGCCCATTCTGGGAGAAGTGATCAATGTAAGATCAGCAAGAGGTGATGCTCTTTCTCCTGCTGCTTCATCCTGCAGACGAAATAATAAGACTCAAATATCAAGTATTTGGACTACAATTTTCATTGTGTTTGGGTGCACATCTCTAACATTTACAGGAAAGATTGCAATGGGGGAGTTGCAACCACAACAATCTTGGGCACTCTCTCAAGACCCCTGGGAGAAGCAATAGATATGACATCAGCCAGAGGTATAGTTTTTTATTTTTTCTTCACCCAGCAGTTCCAGTTGATGAAGTAGTCAAATCTGAATATCAAGGACTAATGGCTACAAAAGTAACATGGTATTTCCATGCATCCAACTGTACATCCATGCAATGCTGGTTAAGCTTCAAAGAAACAAATTCAAAACTATCTAAGTCCACATACCTCTCCAAGTTTTCCACCATTGATATTCCCTCTATGAGAAAGAGAATTTCCGATTTTGTTGAAGATCATCTCTGTTTTGTGAAACTTGGACGGCTCAATCTCGCTCACCTCAGCAGAATCATCAATGAGGCCACAATTAAGCGAAAAAGTTGCAACTGCAGCATTTGTCCTGGAGCTGTTTTTCTTTAATGGACTAGGATGAGCTTGATTTCTTAGGACAGGAATCTCAGATAGTGCTGTACTGACATCTTCATGCTTTCTTTTACTTACAGTTACAAACTTTCTAATCGTTGACTGAAAAGAATGTAAAGAACCGTTAGAATCTCTGTTTTCAGCAGTATCTTTTTCAACCACTGTTGAAGGAAAAGAAGCATTTTGATCAGTTAAACTATCATCGGAAGCTGCAAGTTGCTTATTGTTACTCTGTGGAAAACTATAGCCCTTCTCAGTGCCATGTGTTCTGAGAGTGAAGTCCTTGGCTGCATACTTTTCATCACTATTTTCTCCAACATCCAATAAATGAGATTTCATTTCAACTCTTTTGAGTGAATTACTGCCCTCCACAGCATGCTCCTCCATGTCAATTTCTTTACAGCCATTGCTAACTGCAGATAACTGTTTGGACAAACTATGAGATTTCTCACGAGGAGAATGTAACTGAGAGCTATTGGCTACCTTGACATGCTCCTGACACTTATTGACAGAATAAGAGGCATTGCTAGGAGAATAAATCTGCTGTAAGCCCTCCCTGAGAGCAAGCAATATGGAGCTCTCATCAGAGAAGAATATTTTTCTTTTATCTGGAGTTACATTCACATCACATGCTCTGGTTGGAACTGTGAAATCCATGATTGCAATGGGGTATTGCCGAGAGTTTGCACCTCTGTATAACTCATTCACAAGCTTGCTGACTTTAGGCATATCAACTGGTCGACCATTTACAAAATAGTATTGCCTATCTCCCAAATTGCGGCCACTACCTTGTCCAGGCTTAGAAAGGAAGCCATCAACCTTGCAACTCTCTGACATGCATATACTAACAGGCTCTAAGCAGCTGAAGGTGTTCATGCCAAATACTGTTATGATGTTATCTTTAAGGGAATCACTTCCTTGTGTTTTAAGAACGACAGACTTTGCATTTTTACCAGTTGTGTTGGTGCAGACTAACCGAACACCTTTTGCAATAAGTGCATAGGCCTAGACATAAGAGAATAGATGTCAATAGCTAATAACCACATGAAACAAAAGAAAAATTACCCAACTCTTTCAAGGAATACCACATACAAGAATTGGTGCAACAGAACACAGTGGTAACCTCAAACCCAGAAACCACAACACCCATAAATTATTAATCATATGGATGACAATGGGTCAATGCACCAATGCAACAAAAAGATTACAATAATGCAAATGAAACTAGAACACTGAAGAAAACAACATTATGCCATAAAAGAATATCTTGATGTTAGTTTCAACACCAATCATAATGTCAACAGGCATACTATCTAAACAATTTCAATGCCTTGCATGGACAGAATTATATCATAAAACTCATCAAATAATATTAGCAGATTTTTCATCTTGAGGCAATATATCCTATAAATAAGTAAAATCAGAGAATAGAGAAGCAAACATGAACTTTATCACTGAATATACTTCTATACTGCTAAATAGCTATGTATACATAATATATGCATTATAGTTAGTTATCATCATGAGTCAAATTCATATGCGACTAATGCCACCAACAGACAGCAATAGAGAGGCACGTGAATAATCAATGATAAAAATGGAAAGGAAAGTTAATTCTTCACTACTACTACCACTAAACAAACACTCATTGTCACCTCCATATATACTGAAACAACTCACATTCAATAAGGAAATAAGCTTTCCATATTCCTTGCGTATGTTGCGCTTAAATTCTTTTCTTCGCACAGGCAAATTGGAGAACAACTTCTTAACAGTGACAGAAGTACCAATTTGACGCGCTGTTTTCCTTTCAGCAGTCAGCAAACCAGAGTGATCAAAACTCAAGTGTGTTGCGACTGACTCATATTTGGTTCTCGTTTCGACACTTAGCTCTCCTAACGCACAAAGTGAGCTCAACGCCTCCCCTCTAAAACCAAATGTGGTCAAACATTGAAGATCAGGGAAATCTGCCAATTTAGACGTATGATGCTTCAGCGCAAGAACCTGCGACAACATAAAATCGAAATTCACGAAACAAGCAACTGTTGTTATTTAAAGAAAAAATAATTAAAAATTTTGTGTCTTGTAGTGTACCTTGTAATTGTTTGGGGAAATGCCGCAACCATTATCGATAACCTGGAACCACTCTTCGCCGTACTCTTTCAAGGAGATTTCAATGCTAGTGGCGCCAGCGTCCAAGCTGTTTTCGACCAGCTCCTTTACAGCCGAGGAGAGGTCCAAAATTACTTGACCGGCGCAGATTCTGTGCACTACGCCTTTGTTAATGGGTCTAATAATCGGGGAGTTTGATGCTGCCATTACTAGAGGAGTTAAGCATTTACAAAATTAGAGTCTAGAAATCCACGAGACAAATTTGGGCGTTCGAAGAAGTGAACGTGGGTCGGTTTCGGGATTAGGGTATGGTTTTGTACCAGTATCGAAATTCCCACTTAGAAACTGGGCCTGCTTAAGGGTTTGCCGCCAAAAACTAGAGCGAAAATAAATCTTGTTCGGGTGCGATGCTTTTTGTAAATAAAAATAAATCTTTTAATTTAAAATAGAATTTGATGCGTGTTTTAATTTGATTAATTTTTATTTTTGTTTCATATATATATATATATATATATATATTTGTTACATTTACTTATAATGTTATTTTTATTAAATTTTTTAATTTTTAATCAAATTGAGTCTTTTAATTTTTTTTAATTCATCTAATCACATTTAAAGTCAATTTTATTATCACAATTAAAAATGATATTCTTATTTTTAGGTTATGTAGGTTTAATTTGTATCAAATAATGTAAAAATTAATTATTCATAATTTTAAAATTTTTATAATTACTGACAATCGATAAAAGCTTGCTTAGACTGAAATTCAAGATTTGAGGTTCTAGGTTTTTTCATGATTAACGAAACTGAACCCTTTTTGTTGAGACGGATTAACGAAACTGAACTTGGTTAAAGAAAATTAACTAAAAATCTTTTATTCTTCATTGATCTTCAAGTTGTCAAATTTTCTTACCATGGACACGGCTATTTTGGTCGAACTAGCAAATCTTAATGCCCAAGATAACTACGTCCAAATAATACTACGAGAATGAGCCATTGGTTTAATTATGCTTATCATTATGATGCCAACTCGATAAATTGAAAGGCCCCCATATCAAATCGTTTCCTGTCGGTCGCTCACGCTTATAAGAAACACCATTAACTGTATTCTGCTATGATTTTGCATCCTATCCAAATACTTTTTCTCCTCATTTTCAATTGCGTTCTCCCGTCCCGGTCCACATGTTTAGTCTCCTTTCTCGAAATTTTGGCTCTATCAAAGTTCAAGACGAAATTGTTGGCAAAAAACTCTTTTAATAATTAAAATTTAAGTGAAATAATAATTTTGAAATTTTAATTATTTTTTTAATTTAATTAATTTTAAATTGAATTGATTTAGTTTATTTTTTAAATTTAATTAATTTTTCATTTTGACTATTTTTAATTGGTTAATTTAATATTGAATTAAATAAAATTAATTTACGTTATCAATGCAATTAATCGATTTCATTATGAAAATATTGAAAAAAACTAAGGAAATATTTACCACGTTAATATAATATATCATCAATTTTAATGATATTAGAGAGTTAGATCTTATTTGTTAATGAAATTAAACCCTTAACCTCAAATTATTAAGAAAAAATTATAAAATCTAAAATGTCAACACGTGATTAAATTAAATAAGTCAATATGATACATCATTAATTTTAATGATATTAGGGAGTTGGATCTCATTTGCTAATGAAATTAAATTTCAAATCTCAAATTATCAAAAAAGAAAATTATAAAACAAAAACATTAAAACCTTGAAATCACAAATACTTCTCCGCAATTCCCCACAAAAAAAAAAAAAAAAAAAATTGCGTCCAATCTATCTCGCAACAGCCCTCATGGAGGATTCAGATAAACACAGTGAAAATGGGGCCCAGAAAATATTCTGTCGTACTTTGACTTTTAATGATTTCTTTATCAGCATAGACCTCCTGTTCCTCCGTATTTACATGCCCCTGTATTGATTTCTCCTTGTTTACCATACAGCGCAATTGCTTCCACGATACAGAAGAAAATGGACCTCATGACCCACTCTTCCGCCTTCCTTCTCCCCGTGATGTCCGCCGACCACCGACCTTCTTTCACCTACGCTCTCGTCGTGCTTAACCAACGTCTCCCGAAATTTTCTCCTCTTCTCTGGAAGCACGGTACTCGTCCTTCACTCTTCGCCACCACCACCACCACTTCCTCTTCTTTGCTATAATGGCAATATCATAATTAGGCATCGCCGGTTTTATTATATGCTTCTTTGACACGTGTTGCCTTTTTTATTATTATATTTGTTTCTGTGTAGAACAGCACAACTGCGTCTCTGTGCAGATGGAGGCGCCAATCGCGTGTACGATGAGATGCCTTTGTTGTTCCCACACGAAGACGCGCTTGATGTTCGACACAGGTGTTTATGTTTTACCCTCTTAATCTGTTTAAGTTGTGAAATTTTGGATTATAGGATTGCTTTGTGGAACAATATTGTGTGTTTTTGAATGGGTTTGGATTTTAAATGAAATTTGGGATGAGGCTAGCTGAACGGACACGATAAAGCCTAAAATCGGTGTGTCGTTGCCTAAGATGTGTATTTCATTTAGGAGAAGTTCTTGAAAGATAAACTGATTTTGAGTTCTATGTTGCTATAGATTGCCCAATGAAGATGTGAGGCTGAGCATGGATGAAAGTGTTGTAAAGGAATTCAACAAGAGTTATGATTTGTGCTAGTGTAAAGCTTCGGAGGTTTTGGATTGTGTACTTTGGTGGGGGGTGATGAAGTCAAATTTGACTTGTCTTGGTTAAATTTTGAAAGTAAATTGTGACGTTGGAGGGATATGCTCTCTTGTGAAGATCAAGAATAAGCGAGAAAGCTAGTCTCTTTAAACTTTCTTTTATTGAATTTTGTGGGGGAGAGAGGGTGAAAGTTGGGGCTGCCTCTCTTGGAAGTTGCATGGCATTTGTAATAGGTATGCAATATGTCATTTACCCCAACTTAGGATGGTTTCACTTTTTCTTTGGAATTGCTGAAGGAACATATTTCTCTTTGCAACTTGATTTCGAATTCAATTTTTGAGATAGGATAGATATGATAGGTCATGTTAACTTTAACTTAGAGGATCTGTTTCTTTGAAGTTGCTAATCTAACATATTTCTCCTGGAAGAGTGTGATTTTGGTTTTCAAACTTACTGTATTACACATGATGATGGACCAATCCCGTGTTGATTGGGTCGTTATCTATTTCTGAGGCATTTTCCACTTTGGTTCATGGCCTCATGGTTTTGTCTTTTGAGAAAAGGTCCCTCAAGGGGAGATAATGTGCTTGGCCTTGAAGGCTCTAGCTCTTTTGATTCATAGTTGATGTGCAATCAAATATCATCACAGCCTTTCCCAGTCAAGGGGGCTTGAGACTACTGATCAAAGGCGGACCTATGCCACTTCCTCTAGCGCCAGTTGATGATGGACAAATCATGTGCCGACTGGGTCATTTTCTATCCTCAAGGTATTGTCTGCTATAGCTTATGGCTTCACGGTTTTGTTGTTTGAGAAAAGGACGCTATAAGGGAGGTGGTATGCTTGGCCTTATAAGGCTCTAGCCCTTTGGCTCCTTGTCAATGGGGGGATTGGATATCATCACCAAACAATACGTGTTTTTCTTCAGCATGAAAGTTTATGATTGTTGTTGTCTACGATGCATGGAAATGTAAGCAGAGAGTGTTTCCAAGTTTCAGAAACATTCCAAAATGGAAATTCAATGAAATGATATTGGGCCCATTTATATAATTTTGCAGAAGTTGGAAACATATTTCTCTTCTAAAAAGATTTCCAGAAGGAATAGACTATTCCTTCATTAGGTTGTTTCTCAGCCAATTAGTCTCCATTTTAACACCTGATTTTTCCATCTTTCATCAGACCTACAATCTCAAATTAGGTTGATTGAATGTGCACCTCATGAAGGTGTGATTGACTTCTCAGTTGAAGCTCTTTCGATCTGTTAACTTTCTAAAAAAGAGTGATGAAGTGAAAAGGCTTCTTAAAGAAAATAAGTTATAGAGGTTAGATTAGGTTTATTGTTGTTTTGTAAAATTACTTAATAGCCTCTGAAATTTATCTGTAATTATAATTTGAGGTACTACTTTCTATAAAACCATATTTTGTTCCCCTTGATTTAATGTAATCATTATATTTCAGTGCTTTCTTTTTTTTTGGTTAGAATTAAAATTCATTGGACTTCTATATTTTTACATGTAAATCCAAATTTATGAATATACCCTTGTATTTTATATTAACATGCGTCCCCATGTTTCCTTTTCCAACATTTTTAGAGCATGCGGTTTCCTCATGTCCATTTCTGTGTTTCCTTTTTTCTGTGCTTCCATTCCATGCTACATAGGCTGCTGCTAATAGTAGCATATTAGAACAAACATTATGGTTTGTAAAGTGCATTGGATCATCATCTGGTATGGGTTTAGAGTACTACTTATATATGTATGCCTTTTTGTTTGTTTACTTCTTGACAGTATTGCTCTTAATGGCTGTTCTTATATTTGCCTTACCTCCTAGGATCAAGTTTGTACCAGGTACAAGCTGTCAGCTTTGGAATACTGACTATTTAGTTTGATTAACAGGTACAAGCCAGATGTGATTAAGGGAGACATGGACTCAATCCGAGCAGAAGTACTGGACTTCTATACTAGCCTGGTAAGCTTCCCCTTTGAACATTTATTCAATAGTGTGGGAATGTTTTCCTTTTGTGCTTCTGGAGTATCCTTCAACCTTGAAGGGCCAACTTGTACCTACCATGGCTAAACCTGAACCAACGTGTTACTTGTTTCGCATCAGCATTTCTGTTTATTTATATTTAGATTATTATCTTAATCTCAATGTGGAAGCATTTCTTTTTTTTTTTCTTCTGTTACATGACTTTGGTACTAGGTATGAGCTCCAGCTGCACTGTTCTCAGATGTATTAACTTGCTTTGCTTAAATGCAGGGAACCAAGGTGGTTGATGAATCTCATGATCAGGACACCACAGATCTACATAAGTGTATTGCATATATTCGTGACTTTACTCCAGATTTGGATAAGTTGAATGTTAGTTGTTTACATTTATATTTAAATCTCCTTTCAGTTGTTCCACTTCTGCCTCTTTATGTGCATATGGTCATCTTTTTTTGAGTGAGCATGGACTTATTGCTACTTCGAAGTTGCTTTTATCAATTAAAGTGTTAGTCATCAAATTCGTTCAACACTATTCGTTCTTTCCTAACGTTTGCTTTGGAACTTGTAGTTGTTACAACAGATGTTCTGCTGTTGACCAAAATAATCACTTTAAAGTACGCAGCACAGGGTCACTAGTGTGCATGCTTAGATATGCATTATGACAGGCTTTCGCTTTTGTTTTATTTGGCAGCTTTGCATTCTTGTAGCTGGTGCACTGGGCGGACGCTTTGATCATGAGGCTGGAAACATTAATGTTCTATTCCGGTTCTCAACTATGCGAATAATTCTTATATCAGATGACTGCCTTGTTTACCTCCTTCCAAGGACTCACCGACATGAGATTTATATCCGATCTTCTGTTGAGGGCCCTCATTGCGGACTCATTCCAATAGGGACGCCATCTGGGAGTACCACAACAACTGGGCTCCAATGGGATCTCAGTAAGTATCTGAAACAGGCTCAACTTGAATGACTTTAGTGTTGTTTGGTCACCAGTCTCTAAAATATATATTGTTGTTACCAGTATGCTAATCATTTGATCAGAGCAGGCATCAAGTGTTGCCTCTTTGTGTTTTGAGTGACCCGGGACAACTGTAGCGTCAATCTAGTATACACCAAATGGTTTAGGATGATGATGAACCAAAGGCAAAAACAATAGAGCTTCCATTAGTTCACTACCATATGATACTTGTAATTATGGGACTATGACACGTGCTTTACAATATTACTCATTGTAAATTCTATGATCTGTTTTTTTCAGCTGACATGGAGATGATGTTTGGTGGTCTAATAAGTACATCAAACATAATCAAAGGAGAAAAGGTGACAGTGCAATCTAGTTCGGATCTTCTTTGGACAATTTCCGTTAAAAAGGCATGACATCTACTGCTTCGGAGATCAGACTAACTAGCTTCAGAGTTGATAAGTCCAGCTAACTTACACTGGCCTTTTATAATAAAACAAGTGCATTTTAGATGGCTCTTTATGTGCATATGTCACATTTATTATTTCTTCCAATTGTGTTATGGAATTCCTATTTTAAGTCAGATTAGGCTTCTGAAGCCTGAGATTTTAGATTTTTACACTTCAACTGTTTGTATCATGGGATGGCAATAGACTGGAAGACGTCAACTAGTATTGGGATTAATTTCACCTGCTGTCCTCAAACTCATTACTAATAATAAAAAAAATTTCTAAGCAAACGCAAAAATCTTAAAAAATAAAAAAAGTGTCAGAAAAATTTTTGCGGCACATGAATTGCCCAGAAAGCAGATGTGATGCCAAGTAAGCAACTTTTATATTAAAATATTGTTGAATAAGCAACCAGTCAATATCTCTTTCCGAAGTCTCTCTCTCTCTGTCTCTCTTAATCACCTGTGTCTCTAAAATTCTGTCAATCCATGCCCTTGAAGCGCACCCAAGAAAAAAAAAAATCTGAAAACAGGAGTGGATCATGCATCTTGAACTCGGTGCGACGTCGCTTTTAAGGCTTCTCCATGTTAGATTGACAATTAGACCACGGCATCGGCGAGCGAGGCATCTGCAACTTCTTGATGTGGTTGCCTATTATTATAGCAGTTCACCTTCTCTACCCACTATTTGACAGTTTATGAAACTTTACTGGGATAAACTTATTATTTATAAATAAATGTTTTATGTTAATAAATTTAAGTTAATATTGCAATTTATAACATGCTTCTTTGAAATTGATATACTTGGGAAATTACAATTTTTTTTTTTTAATCTCTTCCTTCAAATCAAACGAGGCGTAAGTCACTCAACCCTTTCACAACTACTCACCATTTTACTCATCAATTCTTAACGCATACAACTTAATCTTCTGTAGGAAACTGTAAATACATTGCCTAAATATCATTTAGAATTGCTACAATCGCCACGTTCGGCTAAACTAATTTTAAATTTGATGGATTGATTTTTTATCCACACCGTCTTTCTTAACAAAATATTAACTCTTAACCACAATTCTCAAATGTAAATAATAAGTCTTGCAAATATTATTGATTATTGCATCCATTTCTTAATGATTTTATTGCTTTTTTTAATGATTTTTATTTCCATGTAAATAATGTTAGATTTAAATTATTTGTTATGTTTCCTAGAACGTGTCCAAATAATGTATTTTTAAGTATATTGATTTTTTTTTTTTAGTTTAATTTCCACTTCGTCTTTTCTTTGGCAACATCATTACAAAAGTTTTGGTTTAATTGTTAGGAACCCGATGGTAACTTTTTAAACTCCCAACAATTATGTTAAGTTGTCCGATAAAGAAAATATAACACTTTAAGCACCAACAATTTCTTATTAAACTTTCTTTTTTCAATATTTGAACTTACTTCCCTTATAAAAATCTATTAATAACGAATTCCATTTTTCTTAATTTTTTCATATAATCAAATTATCGTAATAACAAAAATAACGAATAATCTTTGGAACAATCAAAGTAATTCTTAGAATAGCTATGATATGCATATTCATAAATTAAATAATTAAATAATTATATATATATGTAATCATTTAATTATCATATAATTATATATAAATTAATAAATTATATTATATAATTATAATTATAAATTACACAATTATATATATATTATTATAAATTAAAAATAAAAAAATTTAATTTTATGTTTATTTTTTTATTTATTATGTGATTAATATAACAAAATAAAATAAAAAAAACAATACTCTGTCTCAAAAAGATTATCACTATTCACATTGTTTAAGAAAAAATATATAATACTTTGCCAACTCAAATTTATAATATAATTTTTTTATTTATATCCTTAATTATATTTAATGAGAAAATAAATGTATTTTTTTAATTTAATAATCAATAAAGATAAATTAATATATTTTTCTAATTTAATAATAAATAAAAACAAATTAAAAAAATTATTTATAAATACTTTAATTTAATGAAAATTAACATGCATTTTGAGACGTGACAAAGAAATAGTTAATAACTTTTTGAGGTGAGGGAAGCATAATATATTGTTGTAATTAAATAAATGTACCATTGGCAGTCTTTTAATGCATCAATAGCTATAACAAACATATTTTTTAACAAACATATATTTCAACTTCCCATCAGATGTCACTAACACTTGCTATTTAACAGTTTATGAACTATTAATGACGCCATTCAACAGTTTATGGACTATTAATTAAAAAGTGTCACATATTTTATATATGTTACTTTCTCTTTTATCTTCTACTTAACATAATACTAGACAACATGATTTAAAATTTAATTAAATATTCCATAAAAATTTTCTTGCAATTAAAAAATACAATAATGCCATTTAAATAATGCTTATTTCAATAGTCTTGATTTATCACCTGCAAATATTTAGATAACTTTCAATTCATGAAAGCTGTCGCCTATTTTCCTACAGTTACAAGGTGGATCAAGATTTTCCTCTATAAATCATGATTCTCATCAGTTAACAGGTATGTCGTCGCACATAAAGTTATGATGGTGAAGCAAAGGCCATAACCAGGATAAATTTTCTAAAGAAAAACAACCCCTAAAGTTCGTTATACAATTCAAAGTGCAGGAACCAAGATAAGAGATCTTATTGGAAGGATCAAAATTAGAATGTACAGGCTGCTGGACATGAAAGTGAAGATGAATTTTTTCTTTCTAAAAAAAAAAAAAAAAAAGAGAGAGGAAAGGGGTTTCTTGATGGGGTGAGGTCTTGGCCAATGGTTACAAGGTCGATAAATATTGCGAAATTTCTACAGAGAATAAGTCAAAAAAAAAAAAAAAAAAGACTAAGTATAATACAATGGATAGTGGACCTGCAACGGAATCCCATGATACAGGTCCCTAATCTAGCCAACCTATTTAGGTGACGAAGAATAAAAATAAACTGAAGCCAGTAACGCTATACACAGATAATTCCTCTACATGAAGTAACTGAGTGATTTCTTCTTTCTTGATCCACCTTCGCCATATAGATCATTCCATTGGAGCAGCTCGTTCATATTTGTAGACTCTGATGACACACTTGCGCATACCTGTAATACAGTACCAAATTTACCCAAAATACATAAATGACCAATTACTAGCAGTCCCCTCGTACGAACCACAGATGGCTATCAATTGCAGAAAAGGATTTGTGAACGAACATGATGCAACCAACTTGCTCAGTCCAAAGAGAAACGGCATTTTTTAATCATACCTGTTCATGTGCATATCTAAAATCCTCCATCTTAAGGGGACGGATGTCAGAGCTGCCATACAATGCAGGTAAAGGTCTGTTCTCAGCCATAGCCAAAGTTTTCTCCTGAAGTTTTGAGCAAAACAAAAATAAAACATATACCCCAAGAAAAGCAGAAGAAAGAAAGGAAAACAGGCACATGTTCATGACTCCAACTAGAATATAAATAATATTTAAAAGAAAAAAGCCAAAATACTAGTTATGTATTCTATTGGCATGATTGGTTACACCAAGAAATGAGAAATGGAATCTTACTCTTAAAATGGCATTTTAAATTTCAATACTTTTATTTGGTATATTTCAACACACAAGGAAATAGAATTTAAATATTAACAAAATTTAATATTTAAAAGAAAAAAGCCAAAATAGTAGCTATGTATTCCATTGGGATGCTTGGTTACACCAAGAAATGAGAAATGAAATCCTATTCTTAAAATGGCGTTTTAAATTTCAATACTTTTCTTTGGTATATTTACACTCAAGGAAATAGAATTTAAATATTAACAAAATTTGCATAATTAGCTCTATGTATAATAACATTATTCTTTACATGCAAATTAATGGGAATCCAAACATGAAAATGGAATGGCCCATTCCATTTCTTGGTGTACAAAACATGCTCTATATACATTAGATTTATCAAAACATAAGAGAACAGCTGATGCAGTGGGTGCTACATCAACTTCCATGTAACTAGAAACATTGACCAGTTACCCTATGACACCCCAATAGCTCTTCCCTGCAATTTCTCGAGACTTTAGCATTCTGGGCTTGCTAACAATTTAAAGGGACCGAGAAAGAAGTGCATACCAATCTATGCCCATAGCCAGTTACAACAGTAGAACACATTATCATGCTCTTCAAGAACCAGAGGGATATCATGTTAAATAGAGTAAATGAAGCAATTTGCAGAATAGAAACGAAGCAACATCAGAGTAACAGAATTAGGATATAACCATCAGACTAACCTTCTTTTCTTTCTCCAATATTTCACGAATGGGACAATGTGCTGCAGTCACGCACAGATTCTGAGAAAGAAAAAAGCAAATCAGAAGATACCAAGAATATACCACACACACACACATGTACTGGAGGGTAAGGCAGTGAGAGGAGAACCAACCTTTAAATCACTTCCAGAATAACCATCCGTCATATTTGCAACTGCTTCCAAATCAACATCAGGTGCCAATTCCTCTTTGGCCAAGATGACACTTAAAATTTTCTCTCTGTTAGGTGCATCTGGCAAGTTTACCATCAATCTAGAGAAAATGGTTTGTATAAGAAACTAATAATCTAGCTTTTGTCAGCTTTACATTTACAGCGACAGGAGGTAGAGAGAGAAAGGGAATGTAAAGAAAAAATAGAAAACCTCCGAGGAAGCCTCCTAATAACAGCCTCATCAAGGTCAAAAGGCCTATTGGTGGCAGCAAGCACTAGTACTCTTTCTTTATCCTTGGTACGCAGACCATCCCAGTTCACCATGAACTCATTCTTCATTTTACGCATGGCCTCATGTTCTCCTGGATTTTCACGTCTCCCCAGCATGCTATCCACCTAATACAAAAAGCAAGCAAACAAGCACTTTCAGTTACTATGACAAGAGAAGAATATTGATATAAATTGTGCGAAACAAAAGACCTAAAAAAGAGATGTGATCATGTGTAAGACAAGACGAGGCACGGAGATAGTGGAAATCAAGTAAAGAACAAATGAAACAGATGAGTACAGAAACTGAACTAACCTCATCAACAAAAATGACACTTGGAGCTATTTTACTGGCTAATGAGAACACTGCCTTCACATACTTCTCTCCTTCACCAAACCACTGCAATCAATACAGAAACGCCATAAAATTCCAAGTAAAAGCTCAAAATTGATTGGTGTCTGCTGCAGTATATAGGCACATCCAAATACCTTCGAGGTGATGCTTGACATAGAGATGTTTATAAAATTTGCACCAGCCTCAGTTGCTACTGCCTTCGCAAGCATTGTTTTTCCAGTGCCAGGAGGCCCAAAAAGCAATATTCCCTTACAAGGCTGTGATAGGAGCAACATCTCATAAGCATACAACAAATGCCATAAGGAAAAATAAAGGGGGCATGCAGATAAGAATATATTGCAGAAAACCTTAGTCAGCTGTCCTTTGCAAAACAAGTCAGGCCTCTGAAGGGGAAGCATCACAAGTTCCTTCAATGTATCCTTAACATTTTCTAACGCTCCAATGTCATCAAAGGTCACTCCAATGTCACTCGGAGGAATAACATCCACCAAAAGTTTCTTCTCAAATTCATTCTCTGTGACCACATCCTGTAAGCTCTAAAAGTTAAAATTTATATCCAAAAATGTAAATATCATAAAGTAAACATTCGTCAATTTATTTGCACAAGAACAATAATAGCTGAGACACAATGATCAACTTTACCTTGAGTGATTTCTTCAAGCTCTTGCTTTCACTTTGCATACCCTGAAAAATGCTCAGCCCGTACTTAATGCTGCAAGGCAGACCGTCAGAAGAAACATTAACGTAAATATCAGCATGTGATCATAATTATTCTGAACATATGTTTGAAGGGAGGGAAAAACCTTTCAGTGCATATTACAAGTTTAGCATCTTTGAGTGAAGCTTCAGAATAATGCATGAAGTGATGACTTAAAGCCCAACCTATTATTTTCTCTACACCTATTAAAGTAGAAAAAAGAAACTATTGTAAGCACTGCAGTCTTAACAATAACTATCAATCCAAAAAAAAGAGAGAAGGAACTGAAAGTTTTAAGTTTAAGAACACTGACTTTCAGTCGTAAGGGTTTGATCTTTAATACACACAGTCTCGAGGTCAGGGCAACACAAACCAACTCGGCTAAGAACCTAAATCCAGTAAGAGTTTGTTAAGCACCACAAACTAGCATAAAGCCAGAAACAAATACAAACTTTCCAAACTAAAAATTTATATATATATTTTTAAAAGGAACAACTTAGAAATAATGACTTCTTACTTACCAAAGATACAGGCTAAAAAAGCGTTGGAATTTTAGGACAATATTTCTAACTATCCCGCCCTTAAAATGTAGACTGAGCCTGCACTACCACCTTTTTTTTTTTTTTTGCTCAACCTTTAAATTGCAGCAATACAACTCCCCAACTATTTAAAGTGTTGCAATGTGTACTTCCATCTGATTACCATTGATTACAACAAGAGTTTTTCTTATTGTGTTGAAATGTTTTTCTTGATAACTTTTTTTTTCTCTGCTTGATCTCGTCTTTTCTCTACTACAAATCTTTACTCATCTCTCCAGTTAGATTTTTTTTTGTCCTACTGTATTTATACCTCTTGCCATACACAATGATTCTATCAGCTCTTGTTACTTCAAAAGCCACAACTCACAGTTTTTTCAACATGGCAATATCAATCCAACTACAATAGGAAAAAGGGTGGATTTCTTGCAGTTGAAATTGTTTAATTTTGAATTCATTTGAAAATTGATTTAACTGCGATAGGAAAAAGGTTTTTTTTTTCTTTTTTTAATTAGAGAGGAATATTATTACAGTAATATATATACTTGCCAAAACCATGGTTCAACCATAGTTAAGAAAGACTTGTTTTCAGAACTACACTTGTTTTTCTTTTCAGGGAGATTATAATTGGATTTCAGCTTAGGTTTATGATGCTTTACTGTAAGGTGTTTGTGATAATCTAGACTCTGATAGTAGTGGAGGTTTTCCATTCAACCAGGGTTTGTTCTTGAAGTTCCAGACTCTGTATCCAGGTTATAATTTTTAAGGGCTTCGACTTGTGCCAAAGGTGATATCTACCCGTTGGGAATCCACAGTCAGATTCTGGATGCAATATTTGAAAAAATGTTGCAGGAGCAAGTGCTTGGTGGATAATTTGGAATAGCAAAAGAAATAACTAGATGTGGGCATTCCAATCATCTTTATCTTAACTGACAAAGAAGCTATTTTATGCACAATTTCCAAGAACAGAAGGTCATGTCATGATACTCATAAAATGGTTGAAAAATCAGATTGTAACACAACAATCAACAGGTTGGGGAAATTTATGAACTAGGCCAATGAAGATTCTTAAAATAAGACGCGACCAAACTAGGAAAACGCATAGAGCATACATCAAGGGAACATAAAATGCAGAAAGGCCAATAACCATTCAAATGTTTGCTATTGTGTATAACTTTCTGTCTATTTGGTTTTAAGGAGCTGCATATAAGTATGCTTTCACTTCAGGTTCTCAAGGATAAGCAAATTTTTTGAACCACAAACAGATTAGCTACCATGAAGATCATCATAGGAACGCCAAAATAAAAACAATGATAATGACCATTGATCAATCTGATCATACTATCATACTCACAGAACGAATGCTCAAAGTATTCGCCTGTGCTTTCAGAGTTTCAGTATCACGCTCCAACTGCTGCTTCCAGTCTGAAAGCAAAGCTTCATCCTGCCAAGATTAACAGATATGTATGATAAGATAACTCAAGGAAAAAAAAAAAAAAAATACAAGCAACAACAGATCATCAGTTGAATGCAGGCTCAACACCTGAGGTAGCTGTATTGTCACTTTGTTAGGGAAAAGCCTTGCAAGCTGTTTCATTGTTTTAGGAGTTTCCTTGCTCCGATCATGCAGTCGACCTAAGTTATCCTGAGAAGAAGAAATGCTCGAGTCATTTTAATTATAGCAGTGAATGAAATTGCAATAAACAAGCCAAAGAAACCAGCATGAAAGCATCTAAATAACAATCACAATAGCCCACAGTAACAGCAATGATAGTTATATGCTACAGAGGAAAATTAAAAACAAACCCATAACTAGGCAATCAAACGACAGGCAACACACTGGATAAAAGAACACCATTAAAAAATACACAATATCCTAATGAATCTTACCAATTGATTGAGAGTAACTCACCAACTAATTATCCTAAACCATATATCATTCAGAAGAGTTAGGATTCTAGATAAATAATGGAAATTCAAAAACCATGATATTCTGTCTTTATGTAGACCTACATTTCAACAAATTGTATTACCAAGCAACGTGGAAAAAATAATTGAAGACAACATTATTACTAGCCAAGCCCCAACTTCAACTGCTCATCAAATGAAATTCTTGAAAACTTGATTGAAAAATTTACACCAATAATCTTGCTCAATAAAGCAAAAGGGATCTGATACCCATATGAGCAGCAAATTGATACAAGTCCAGTTCAATACAACTAAATTCATATATCAAATAATGTACAAATACACAGGTCCAGTCAAGCAAATAAAAGATAGATAGTGCAAGAGTTAGTTGCATGCTTATTGACTTGGAATCAGCTTGTTACACGGTGATCTAAATAGATACGGCACAAAGTACCAATGGCAAATCACTTGCCTATAAAAAACAGAATAGTAAAATAAGCAGTTAGTTGGTATAGCAGCAAATCAGACAAGAACATTACAAGTTTTAATTAAATTCTTGGTCATAAATATCGAGGAGCTTGACAAAAGAAACTGCTATAGCAATAGTTAGCATACCGAAATAGAAAAATCAAGTAAAGCAGTATGGGTGCTTCCAAGCTTGGTAAACAAAAGCCCACCAGGTTGCGACTGAAAACATGAAAAGTCAAAAGAGGTGAATATAAAAATTTGTTAGGTTGCTCCAAGCTGGGAAAAAGGGAGAGGAGGAGCAAGAAGGGAAAGATCAAACAGAATAATTCCGTCAACTGCTTACCTTCTCCTTGCGATTGTCCATCTGAGCATGCGAGCCAATTATAATGAGTCTGTCGGGCAGCTTTTCAAGCTTACTCCTCAATGCAACATATGCATCTTGATTCCCCCCCACCGATTTTTCTACATCTTTCACCAACAATATCAACGGACCATGCTTACTTTCATTAAGAGCAACCTATAAAAAAAAATTCAGTTCAGCTCCTGAAATGGAAGTGCTAGTAAGTAAAGCAGCAACTATCAAGCACCTCAAAAAGTTCAGCAATAGCAAGCCGATGAAGATCTTCAACTCCAGGACCATCCAGATGAAGTGAATTAGCTGAAGTGTTAAGATATAATTAGTAACATTTGATAGCAGAATCCTACAAGAATTTCTAATAAATTCATAAGAGAAAGCACTGATAGTTCTGGAAGATCACCAGCACAAAAAAATCCATGGTCTTCTTCGCAGAGACCGCCAAGGTCATTGCCTTCCGGAATAGGTCTATCAAATCTCACCCCAATCTTTGAGGATCCATTTTCTTCAAAGGGAAGGACTACCTTGCCTCGAAAACCGTTTGATGGTCCCCTTTCCAAAAGAAATAGAAGAAAATAATCAAAACCAACAAAAACATATAATTATTCCCAAAAAAAAATGTGAATACACAAATTCGTTATTTGAGGAAATAGGTTTGATATCAGGTAATAAAAGCACTTATGCAGAAAATGCAACAACTCTCAAACACTTGCAGAAGCTCCAATCATTAAATTACAAAACTAGTAAAGAAAATAATTCGGAAAATGACTGTTATAAAATAGTGACAAGAAGCACCTTAAAGGATGTTGCAGAGTAGATAACCCCACAAACTTTACCCTATCCCCTGAATAGTAACAAGTTGAGCCAGCAATTTAACGGTGTTAGGTAAGTAAAGCACAGACAAATAAATATAACAAATTTAGCATCTGTATAAATACTGTACCTGCTTTAAATGTATAGTTTTTGGATGATGCAGTAGAGGTTTCCTGCTTTGGCAGACCCTGAGAGCTTACTGTGGAGCCACCAGTAATATCAGCCTCAACACTAGAAGTTGGTTTCTTATGATGCAAAGTAGCCTGAACAGCTCGTTTGGCAAAAACAGATGCTCTTTCAGGCTTTGAACTTTCTTTCACAGAGTCAGCTTCTTTGGGAGTTGATCCCTGAATTGATTAGACAGCAAGATAAGAGAAAATAATCTAGAAGATTTCAGATTCAGTTGTTTAAAGAATTAAAGGAAATGAAACAAAAGGGCTGATAATATTTCAGGACTCAATTACTTAAGAAAGTGAGAAGGAAAAAATTTAATAGAATTCATAGACATTAAAGAAGCGTACACCAGGCAACAGAAGAAAATCAATGATTAACAGTCGAGCACCAATTTCTTTGGCAAGCGCCTTTACTAGAGTCTCCTGATATATTTCTGATCCTGCAAAATGTTCCGTGATGATGACACAATTGATACAAGAACTAAATTAAAAATCACATACAAATTTTAGAAGCATATCGATAAAGACTCACCTGCAGGACCAGACAACAATATGCGCGGCGACAGAGTAGGAAGATCGCAAGAAAACTTTGGAACTTTTTTGTCACACTTTAAATGAACAAATGCTGCACCTACTAAAACCTTCTTTGTTGTATCACTGTAAGAGATCTCAATGTAAGCGAAAGACAAGCTCGAAATCAACATCAAAGATACTTAAGCTGAACTTGTGTAATTTTGATGCAATATATTAACCAGAACTAAAGAGTGCACCTTAGGTAATATGGAAAACTGTCAAATGACACATCAATGCTTTCAGGATTCAGGATTCTTTGTTGCAAACTATCTTTATATGCTTGTCGTCTAGTTGACATCAGAATAGTTGGAGGATCTAGATCTTTGAGGAGTTCTCTTATCTCTCTTTGTTCATCAAGTATTTTTGAAATGCTACCACTTAAATCAAATTCAGAGGAAGAACCTGCAAGTATCCGCAAGAGTGGCCTTAATTCATAAGCAGACCCAGCAATTTTTTTGTTTCCAACATCAACAGATGAATTTGAACCAAGATTAGGATTTTGACTGGCAGCATTACAGGATGGAACAATAGTTTTCTCTCTTGAAGAAACACTAGCCAGCTCATCATTACTTGTGCTATCCTTCATGCCAACCTCTGGAATGCAGTCATCGGGAGCTCCACAGAGCGAAGGAACAGTGGAAATCTCAGTATTTTGCTGTATATCCTCACCAGCTTTGCTAGGAGGTGATAGAAGAGATAAATCTTTTTGAAAATCAGACAAAGAGGCTAATATCGATGCTCCTGCAAAAGCCGAGGGATCCCCAGATCTTGCCTCAATCTGAATCCCTTTCAGTGGAGCACCTTGAGCTTCTAAGATATCTACTGAAGATACGGCTGGAGCATTTAAGCTATCATTAGTGAGGTGCTGAAAGATCTAATGTTCCAATTAAGGAATTCGTTGTTCTCTAGAAGAGGTAACAAATATATGTCAAATTACATAAGGAATTGATTACGACATGACACTGAGAGATGTCAAGCTTTTTTTTTTTTTTTCCCCCTCTTATAACAGCATGGATGACTAATAAAAATAATAATTTCAAGAGGCAAATCATTAGGAACAGGGAGAAGGATACATAAGCATGTTCTCCAGAATTACTGAAAACCACCTCATCACCTCCATTTACCACTATTGTTCTTGTTTTCTGTATTGTTTTACCATTAACATGGACTGCTCCTTTACCACCAGTGACTTCCAACAAGGCAGCTGATGTTCCCCCATTCTACATAAAGTAATTATAAGGACTTAATACACACACACACACACATGTACATAATGTTATAAGAAGCAATGCAAATGATTGGGACTACAACTTGTTTACCTCCAACTGTTTTAGTTTACATAAAGTGCCACTGACGGATTGATCATTAAGCACTAAATCACAATGGCGACTTTGACCAACAGTGAAAAGAGTGCCACACATTTCCTTGTGAGGGTACTGGAACAGATGAAACACATGAGAAGCATGAGATAAAATCAATAATTGGTCCCAGTGCATGTCAAAGTACTAAGAATGATCTTCAGAATGCCTTTTTAAATGAATAAAAAAAAACCAGCACACTCGTACAGTTCATTGTTCCAACTTGAAGAGCAATACACACACTGATATCTCGTGGTTACTTTTTCCGCCAGTACAAAAGATAACATTCTTAAAATAGAGGAAAATAATTGGAGTAAAAAGGTTTCAGTTTTCAACTCATTATATTCATCACCAAACTGTTTCATTTTCCCCCCTTTCAAATTAGTAAACTGAATTCACTAGCAGACGCCAGAAGAACAGCCAGAAACCACCCAAGTATACTAAGAGCGCAACTGGTCAAAAAATAAAAGTAGACAAAGGGCACACACAAATTAGCAATTCCAGATCAATGGAATAAATATAAATTTTGCATAATGAAACCTCTTATTGTACATGTTAAAGCAACCAATCAACTGGAAATTACCCCACATGTATACCTGTATGGTCTTATTTGCCATTGTTGTTGGACAAATTGTTGAGAAAGCAGCATTTTAAATGTGTCTAAGTGAACATTATAGATTTTTTTTCTTTAGGTGAAATTTACATGTGTTACTCATTAAAACTAGAAAACAACATGGAAGTTTCAAACTCCTTTTTGCAATAACACCTATGGGAAGTTCTTTGTAAAAAATAGTGTTCAACTCCATTGCCAAACAATCTAAATACACATAACAATGTATCATGAACTTGCTGAAAAAGGAGACATAAGACCATGGAACTGATTATAATCACTAACCTTAGTATACAGAGAGATAAACTTGGGAACTGAAATAGGGAAAGATACCCAGATGTTCATTCACTCCCCTCTTGGAATTTTTCACCCCTAAGTGACAATAAATTGACAAGTTCAGGCCCCTTACTAGACAGTGACTAAAGCCTCAAAATACAAACTTCAACCACATTTCCCACCAATTATCCAAACTCCTACATGTTCCACACATGACCAACGCCTCACAGCACTTAAAAGTTTCATGAGACAAAGGCCAGGCAACCTCCCGGCAATTCTCCAAACCGCAACAGTTTCCAAAATATCATGTCTCAAGCAAAATAGGCACTCTTAACCTGCATGAAATGTCACGCCCAATCACAAAAAGAAGACGCTGGCTCACTAAGGATTTTTTTTTCTTGATCTCACAATGTGAATTTAACCATCTCATCAAGCATTTTCAAATACTACCCTCAGAAATTTCAAAGATTTAGCACTGCTGAATACAGGGAAAATAAGGTAGAGGGAGGCTAGCGAAACTTTGTCCTCAAACCGACTAGTATAGGCAAGCCTCAATAACCGGTAGAAAAATACTGCCAACATTGAGGTGTATGTCTCACAACAAGACGTGTAATAAACATGCTACCAAGTGGCTCCATCAAATGCAGACTAAGTAGAGTGGCTAATCCACAAGAAACAAAATCAGACATCTGAAAACCAAACTCACACCAATTAATTATAATTCCGAAACAAAACATAGACTGGAGTGAAAAGGGTACTGATGATAAAACTAGCCATTAAAAATTATGAAAAGTTGAAATTTTGATCATATTCGGTTTCCTTTAACAGACTTCACTAGAGCAGATAAGTAAAACCCACCCACCTGGGAGCACTGAGAAAGCAGCTTGCCCCATGCAACCTTGTGGAGTGGTTTGGCCCCTTTCGCTGATGCGGATTTTGACGGCCGCTTTTTAGACCTCACACCAACTGCAGACTTGAACATCTCGGTCGTGATGGTACTTCCCCCTGAAACTCGTCAACAGTTAATCAAGAAACCAAAATCAAACGTCAAATTCGATAAGATCAAGAGCATCAAGAACCGATACATGCAAATTAAGGTGAAGATCGCACCTAAAGGTTGCGGAGACACCAATCCCTCCCCATCGGTATCCATAGATTTCTCCGCATCGACAGGTGCGGGCTCTGAACCGACTGTAACTTGGGGATCAGAGAATTGCAGCTCAGGGTCTCGAGCTGCAGACCCCGATTCCTTCACCGGACTTACGGTTTCGACCGGCATCGTCACCGCCGCATCGTTCGTCGAGGATGAAGCCGCGGTCGACGCCTAGCGATTCCATCGATAAGAAAATTTAGACCATAAGAGAAAAGAAATGAGAAAAAAAAAAAAAAAGAAAAGAAAGCTGGTTGTACCTTGGATCTTTTGGCAGACGGAGGAAGGGAGGAAGGGAGCGGGCGCTTGGAGGAGGATGAGGAGCTACGCCGGGTTTCAACCATGTTGCGTGGCGGAGTACAGTGGCGTTAGGGGCGAAGGGTTGTTGGCTTCGTTGAGACAGAAATAGAGATTGAGAGAGATAGGGGAGAGGTCTGTGATTGCTGGAGATTAGTGAGCATTTATCAGGATTTGTTTTATGTAATATTTATATATACGCACTGATTGGATTTTGTTAAAAAAAATAATAAAATTGTTTACTTGTTAGCAGCCAACAATCATTTTACTATTAATTTATCTATTTATTTTTCAGGCACAGCACATCAACTCTTTTTTAAAAACGTTAGTCACTTTTTTCCCCAGAACAACTCTTTCGATATTTTAGACATGTCATCAATATATTTTATCAATCAATAGTAAGCTTTTTTTTCTCTTTATTTTTTTATTAAAATGAGTTGTTTTTATCATTTTTATTAATATTTTTCTATTTTATCTCTTTTTTAAAAAAATTTTATTTGAATATCATTATTTTATATTTTTTATACGAATTTTTATCTTTTTTTAAAATTTTAATAATTTGAAATTGATTGTTTAATAATATATGATAATATATTATTGAAAATTGTCTCTAAAATCTATTCTAATATACTACATATAAATTTTATTTCACATCGCACTATTTTATTATACCTGATTGAGATTTTTCATAATTAATAAATAAATATCAAAATTGAACAATATGAAAGTATTAGTTATATTGAAAATCGAATTTATATTAATAATTTAAATCATAAAATTATTTTTTATATATCGTATGATTATTTATAAATAAAAATACATTTTATTATTTTAAAAAAATCTAAAATATTAAAATAGCACTGCACAAACAAAAAAAACAATCAATAGAAAACGTATTTAATCGAATCCCGTACCCAGTTGGCAATATCATACGAAATTTCACCAAATCAAACAAACCCCTCTCTTCTATGCATCTCCACTGCCTTCCTTTTTTTTTTTTTTTCCCCTCAATCTCTCTTTAAAGAATTTATCTTAACAACCTTTGATTTTATTGAGAACAAAACTTTTCCAATTTCACCAATGAGACCCAACATACAAACATAAAATTATATAGCTACCTTGATATAGGCATTAAAAATTTTTTGATAGTTGAGCATGTTAACTTAAAATTTAAATAAATGGAAAAATCATAATGATTTTATTTCAATATTCCATATTTTCAAATTATATTTTATTTTTAAAAAAATTTCAATAGTGCGCTTGATTGAAATTTCTAATAAAAATTATTAAAATGGAGAAATTATAGATATTCATTTTCATTCATCCCTCAATCCCTTGTTTGCCTTCTTCTAGTTTTTCCTGAAAAATTAGAACACTAACGAGCAAGCATCGTCAAATTTGATAGGAGTAAATAAAGGTATGGTAGGTGTGGAGTGCACGTGTAGAAGGAAGCATGAGCAGTGAGCTGAGATGGACAGTCGCTGTGCATCGGACTGCGGCGACGAAGCCAATTGGATAGAAGTCGACGTGATTTTAAAGCTTTAAATTACTGAAAAAGACGTGGGCCAACCCCAAGTGGGTCGGATTGATTCAACGTAGATGGCTAAGCCACCGGGAGCACAGTAGGGCACATGTCACGATATAGCTGTGCATTCCTACCCCGTCATTAAGTCGACCAATTAGCCAACTCCCTCTTCCTTCCTGCCCCGCACTTCGTCAAAATGTACCTAAAGGACATTAGAGCATGGAAATGGAAATGAAGAGATCTTGGGTCCGTGGTTTTCTTTTTCTCTATTATGATCAGTTATTAAAAAAATGACATCGAGGAGAGACAACTATAATTTGAATTTCATACTATCAAATTTCTTATTTCAAATTAAGAAAAACTTTTTATATTATAAGGAGATTTATATTTATTAGTTTACCATACTTATATGTATATATATTATCTATCATTAATCAATATATAAATCTATATTACTAATTCTAATATTAGAGTTAGAATTAAACTATTATTTACCATTTATCAAATAACTATATATAATCTAATCACATATTATTATTTTACATTATATTATATTAGTAGTATTATCAATAAAATTTAAATAAAAAATTAGAAAAATAACTATCATATAAAAATTTTTAAATAAAAATTAAAAAAGTAAAAAATAAAAATTATAAACAGAAAATTAAAATTATATAAAAATTTATAAATTAAAATAAAAAAATCTAAAAAATAAAAATTTTTAACTACTTTTATATAAAAAATTGGAAAAATTTAAAAGATAAAATTTCTAAATAGAAAGTTAATATCATATTAAAAAATCTGAATAAAAAATTAAAAAATTTTAAAAATTAAAAATCTAAATAACTTCTAAAAAATAAATTAAAAATATAAATTTTAAATAAAATTAAATATTTAAATTAATTATATTGATTGTTCAATATACAAAGGTTGTTTGCAGTATGTTAGATTGTCAAAAACTACTTCCTTAAAATTTAATAATTTTTCTATTAAATTTTAATAATTTATTCTCTTAAATAATATTAAAAGTATGAATTAACAAATAATTATTTATTACACTTACTTCACATGTATATATATAATTTGTAAATATTTATTAAATAAAATTATTTTTATTATAAAATATTTAATATTATTTATTTAAATTGACTGTCATAAATTTTTTCGTCTAAATTTAATAATTTTTTGGAAATTTTATAATATAAAATTGAAGACATGAATCATAATACAATAATTTACTACAACTATCTCCATACATAATTATAATTTTTTTAAAATTTTTTATTTTAGTGAGAACCTAAAAATCGATATGAAACTAAATCATTTTAGATTGAATCAAATCGTGACATTATGATTGATATATATATAATTTAATTATTTTTCTACCAGTTGCATTATCCCACGGACTTTCACCTTAAGGAGTCGATCTACAGTACATGCATGTTTTTAAGCATGAACTAACAAATGTAGAAAAATAAATCGAAGTCTTTTAATTTAGAAAATATTAAAAATCAATCATTTACATTTTAAGTATAAATTTTAAGTTAATTATTTTGACTTATCATTTTAAGTAATTTTTTTTTACTTATCGAAACGTTAGGTTAGACCCATATGGAACAATAGAAACCAGCAAGTTTGGACCGGTTCATACAGAGGGGCTACTCAGGTGCTTCGTTCCTCAGTGAATTTGCTGGAAAATTCGCAGCGAACTCAGGTTGTACAATCCACTCTGTTTTCCACGCAGTCTATCTACCTCCTCAATTGTTAAGTGGCAGAGTCCTCCTATGGGCAAAGTCAAATGCATTCAACAGCATGAATATGTGGGGTACGGGTGTATTATAAGAGATGACTAAGGTTTTTGTGGCGGCCAATAACGTTTTGGTTAGAGGAAGGTTTGAACCTATTATTGCTGAAGCTGTTAGCTGCCATGAGACTTTTAGCTGGGTTAAAAAGCAGGGCTTTTCCCGTGTTATGTTTGAGTCTGATTCACAGGTTCTTATCTCTGCTCTTGCTCGTGTTAACAGTGATAATTCTATACTTAGTCTGTGAGTTGAAGATTGCAAATCCTTAGCAAAGGATATTGGCAATTGTGTGTTCACTTGTGTTAAAAGATCAGCTAACATTGGTTGCACATGAATTAATTCGTGCTTCCATTACAGGTCCTGGGTCTTGAGGTTTGGATTGAGGTCCATCCTCCTTTTGTTCGTAATGCTCTTGCTTTTGATTCGTTTTAGCAAGAGTTTTACTTAGTTCACTCATATTACATTATCAAATATTTTAAAAATAATAAATACTTAAAATTTTTATTTAAAAAAATATATATTTTCAATTATTTATTTATAACTTTTTAATAAATTTTTATAGTTCAAACAACAATACGATTTTATATGAAAATTCTAATTGCTTATGTATCAAATAGTTAGTTTGATAAATATCAAATTTTTATTTCAAATAAATAATTAGTTAACAAATGGCAACAGTTTGTCTAAAATTAAATATGAGATTTAATTAGTTGCAAATCTACATGGTACGTGATAGAATTATAATAATAAAATTTAAATAATTTTAGTAATTAATTAATATAAAGTTAGTATCAAGTAAATAAAATAAATTTCATAAAATTTATAATTACATATGGTGGCAATTGTAATAAATAATTGTTCAATAATATACACTTTTAATTTTATATGATACAATTTCAAAAGAAAAATTATTAAATTTAAAATGAAATTATTTATTACATTTAATATATATATATATATAACAAAATTTATTTACTGATTTATATCTTTAATTTTGTGTGACATAATTTTAAAATAAATTTTATTAAATTTGAGCCAAAATAATTCTTGATAATTTGTTACTTTACCTCTAACTTTTAAATATTCATAATTTTAAGCAATCAACAGAATTATTTTAAATATTGACTTCCTATTTAAAACTTTACTTTTTACTTTTATACTTTATTGTTTATAACTTATTTAGAAATTTTTTTTTTTACAATTTATTCTTTAGAAAGTCATTTAAAATTTTTATTTTTTTAGTTTTTATAATTTAATGTTTACAATTTGTTTTCTGTATGATGATAACTTCCTATTTAAATTTTCATTTTATATTTAGAAGGTTTTTTATATGACAATTGATTTTTTTAATTTTTTATTTATAATTTTTTTTATATGGCAAATAATAGCACGTGATGTTATGATAAATAATTTTTGATAAATGGCAAGTTATAATTTAAAACTAATTTTAAAACTGAAATTACTAATACACTAGTAGTAAATATGCACATTACGTGAAATGATTATAATAATGATTTTAAAATAAATTTAATATTTTTAATTTTATGAGATAATTAATTAACTAATTATTTATTTATTAAAAATTATTGTCAATTAAATAATAAAATAAATTTATTAAAATTATAATTATGTATGAAGGTAGTTGTGATAACAAAATTATCTATTAATTCTACCTTCAATTTTATGTGGCAAAATTTTAAGATAAAAGTTGTTAAATTTAAATGAAATAATTCACAATAATCAATCAAATTAATAATATTAAGTATTTCATAAATAAAAAATAAAATTAGTACATAATTATAATAAATATATATATGAGATAATTATAACAAATAATTATCTATTTATTCATAATTTTAATCTTGTATACATAATTTTAAGGAAAATTTTATTAAACTTGAATAAAATAATTCAAAATAATCTATTAGACTATCGTTAACCCTTATATATTTATAATTTTAATAATCAATGAATTAATTAAAATCTTAACTTCATGTTTGAGATTTTACTTTTTAAATGTTTCTAATTTTATATTTAGAAGTTGTTTAAAATTTTTTATATTTAGATTTTTCTAATATATTATTCATAAATTTTTTATTACAAGATCTTAGCTTTCTATTTATGATTTTTACATTTTAGATTTTTTAATTTCTTATTTGGAATGTTTTTTATATAATAGTTAATTTTTCTTATTTTATATTTATAATTTTTCAATGTGATAGTTTTCTATAATATAATATAAAATAATAACATATAAATATATTATAACAATTGTTTGATAAATAGTAAATAATTATTTAAAATTAATTTTAAGATTGAAATTAATAATATATATTAATGTTAATTGATAGATTGATTATGTAGTTTTCTATGAAAATTTAAATTATTTATATATAGAACAATTAGTTTGACAAATATCAAAATTTTATTAAAATAAATAGGTAACAACAACCACTCAGTTAAAAATGATTTTAAAATCATATTTAATTTTATGTATTATTTGATTCATTTAGCATTTAATATTATATTCACATGCACAATATCGATACCGCAACATTTATACTATTGTCGTTATATATAAAATCTGATTAGGATATGATTCTATAATCCAATTCGAAGTTTGGCGTTTGATATTTTCCCTTTTTGTGCATAAAACCTTTTGATATCGTCTAAAATACGTGCAATGAGATCAAGGCTCATATGTCATGTAGTTCCTACAACAAGACTCCTCATTATTGTTTATCTTTAATTGGTTTCTTTGATTATAAAAAATATTTGTATTAGTTCCCATTTTATGAATGTTTAGTATTAATCATTATCCTTAAAAACATGATTAATAGAAGAATAAATCTGGTTCATGTTTGGTATTATAATATATTATGTTACAAAGTAATTAATATAATGTTCAGGCTGCCAAATTTTATTTTCTTTTATTCTTTTAAAAAAAAATTCAAGCTACAAAATTACCATGTGCTAATATATACTAAACCTTGTTCAATTATTATACATTTAAATTTACGCTTTCTAGTGAATTGTTGCTTATGTAATACTATATTATTATAAATTATTATTTCATAATTTATTCACGTATCAATCGAATAAACTTCTTCATCTTATTATTAATTTATATAAAATAAGATTAATTGTCAATTATTGTTGTACAAATTGCTTCAAAAGAACTTTTAATTCGTATAACAACAATAAGATGGCACTAAAGTTCAAACATTAACCAATTGTAATCCATATTTATTAAGAACCTTAAAAAGACAAAATAAATCACAACTTCTAAGGTGGACACTGTTTTGTTCAGTTTTTCAATTAGGTTTATTTGGTAATTCGGTTTAGTTCGGTTTAAATTTTAGAAATTTCAATTTTTTAATTCGGTTCAATTTTCAGATTTAAATATTTCGGTAAATTAAACCAAACCGAATTTTTATGTCTCACTTATTTTATTTTATTTTATTTTTAAGATGAAAATTTATTTCTTAAATAATATTTTGATTTTTTCTACTAATTTATATTTTCAAATAATAAATTTAAAGAAATAATTTTATAATAAAAATTTAATAAATTTTATTATAATTAAATATAAATAAATAAAAAAATCAATGATATTAAGTCTGAAAGTTCAAACTGAAAAATCAAATTGAAATATTTTGATTTAACATTAAATATTATTCGATTCAAACCGATTTATAAAATATATATTTTATTTTTTTAATTTCAATCAGTTCAATTCCGTTTTAACCAAATCCCCTCCTTTATTTCTGACTGTGAGTTGAGACTTCCCACAATTTGAAATAAGTTGCTAACATCCAACAGCGATGGGCCTCTTTGTTCTGAACTTAAATAGATTCAGCCACGTTTAGCCCAGTGGACAACGCCATCCTGGCCTTGTCTTTCTATTTGTATATCTTCTGACGCTGTGTTTATTTATTTTTTTTTATAAACAAATTTAATTAACTTGTTCCTTAAATTTCAAAATTATATAAAAAATTTTTGTATTTAACTTGTTATATTAAAATATTTTTTAATAGGTCAAAAAATAAGGAATACATTTATTTTAACAAAAATATTCTCATTGATTTTCTGAAACAAATACTGAGTGCTTGTGACTTTGAATTATGCTTGTAGAGATTAATTGGATATTTATCATCTTAATTAATTTGATTGCTGGGTCGTTATCATAATTAATATATTAAAAAATGAATTAAAATAAAAAAATTAAACCAACGATAATCTTCTATCCATGTTCAAAGCAAATTCTAAGTTCTTTTTTCATAAAAAAAAAAAAAAAACTCCAACACTGTGACTTCGAAGTTGATGATAGTAGCATTTATGTCTCAATGAACTATATGAAAAGCAAGACGGAAAAAAAAAAAAAAAAAGAACAAAAAAGGCTATAGTCTAAAACGATATTGATGAATTTTGTTTAAACTTGAGGTAAGAGTGAAAAACCTAAAAAAAAAAAAAAAAGAATAATTGTGTCCTTTGAACATAAGATTCTTGTGTATAATTCAATGGATTTAAAGTTGCTACTTCAAATTGAGATGATTGCAAATTTTAAAAAGTTGTGCCGAATATGTTTGGAAAATTATTTAGGGGATAAAGAATAAATAGAAAAATAAATTTTATTTTCGTTCATTTAATTTATCTCCATCTATTTGAATAAAAAATATAATAAAGAAAATAAATTTATTTTTTTTTATTTTAAAAGTAAAATATGAAAAGAAATAAAATTGTTATCCTACGGTATCTTGGAATTTCAGATACTAATTAATAGTTACAAATCTAATATTTAAATTAAAATGCAAAATATGTATATATATAAAGTTGGAGAAAAAGTAAAGACTTGTGGTTGAAGATAATTTGAGATAGAGGAGCAGCAAAATTTGGCCAAGCAATTTAGATGAGGATGTAGGAGTAAATGGAAACACGTGGTAACCAAAAGACAATAAAATGTTCACATCAAAACAAACAAACTAAAACCTAATCGAGAAACTTATCCTTCAAATCCAGCCAAACGAAGAAACGGACGACTTCCACTACCCACGGACCAGACCAGCGATCTAAATTGGGCTCAAAAACTGGCATGACAGCTCAAACCAAACGGAAACATGTCTCCACTCGTGTGATCAAACCAGTGGAAACCTTAGTTTCAACACCCAATGGGCTCAGCCGTTGGCTATTGAAACAACAATCAATCAGTGGATAAATTTGTAATAAAACAATTTCACTATTCAAATTATTAATCATTTGTTGTGAAACTAAAAAATGACTTTAAACAATCTTATGTATTTCTGTATGATTTTTATTTTTCTTTTTTGTTTTTTTATATATAATCTCAAAATTTTTAATATAAAAAAATTAAAGATTATAAATATATTGAGATCATACTTTGAGCAGTGATAAAATTATATTAAGATTTCTAAGATTTAGCCGAGTCTACTAACCTAAACTCTCTTGATTCTATCTTCTAACACTAATCAATCAAAATTCATTATTGGAGTAACTCAAGTATGCATCCCTGCAATATGAATTGCAAACACATATATAAATCAATTATGCCTCATTGGATAATTTTTTTTCTTTTGTCAAAATATCTTTAGTAGCATGTCAACTTGATATTTTACATCATAGAATCATCACTCTTGTTTTCGAAGAAAAAAAGAGAAGCAATTTAATCATTAAACTACTCATACATATAATCTATACGATGAGGATTATTTATTTATACATGTATTTCCTTTTTGTTATTTTATTTCCAATAATAACTCAAAAACAAAAAATTTTAAGTTGGTTGCTATATGCATGAGATTTAATTGTATGTGCATATATAAATATCAGGTCTCATTATATTATCATACTTTCAAAGTAATTTACACGATCAAGAGTGAAACTATTTTATATTTTTTATTGGATTAACTTTAAGAAAAAGTAAAAAAAAAATATTATATAAAATTTAGTATATTTAGGTAATTAATCATAAAATCTACATTTAATCCCAATAACAATTTTTTTTTTACTCAATTTAAAGTAATAATTTAATATTGACACACTAAAATCTAATTTTTGAAAAATAAACTTTATAGATGTTCGTGATAAATATCTTTGTACATTAGAAATTTTAAAAATTTAAGTTATAATGCAGTAATAAATATTACTTATATTAAAAAATAGAAAATGATAAATCCCTAACATTACAAAAAAAGAATGGACAAGTCTAAAATAGCTAATCATTCTCTTTTTTATTTTATATAAATTAATATAATTGTTACTTGTTGATTATTTATTATACATATATATTTGATTTAATAAAATTTGACAATGGATGATTAGTAATACAAAATTTCATTATTGAAATGCAATTCACCATATCTAATTATAAGTCACTTATTATGAAATTAAAACCCACTTTGAATAACGTCATGCATTTTTTAAAAACTTTTTACTTCTTTTGACTAATAACACAAATATACACCTACGGATTAAGGATAAAATAAGACTTTTTGCCTCTTAATTTTATGTTTTGTCATATCTAATCTCATGTAATATTTTTTCCATATAAAAAAGTGAATATTGCAACTGTTTAAGATAACTTTTTGGTCAGCAAATTATATATATTTATTGCTATTAATTTATAACATGATTTATATATTAAAATAAGTTAAATAAATTAATATTAATATTAAATTAAAATAAAATAAAATAATATATTTTTCATGTATACTCATAACATATAATTTTAAAATTTAAAATGTTATAATTATTATATATAAAATTTAATAATAATTTCTTATTAATATTAATCAGTATATACATTAATATATTATAAATAATTAAAAAATACTGCATATATTTAAAAAATATATATAATAAATTAAAATAAATTTATTTTTGTATAAAATATCTAAAATATTTTATTTCATAGTTAGATATTTGAACTATACAATTTAAAAATATATTATACATGAAAGTTCGTGAATTTGATGTTGTACGAGAGCTAATAGAGTAAGATGATTTTGACTTCTATTTAATTGTTTTTTCAGCAATACATAAAACTTTTCAAAATAAAAAAATGATGTAAATTACAATTAATTAGAATTGTATTTATTAATAGATTTTTTTTTTTATGATTTATCAAACAAATATTTATCATTTTTTAAATGAGAATTTTATTAGTGTATTAATCAGTTATACCATATACTGATAACAGAACATAACCTAAATTCTTAACTCTATGCTAAATATGATCTTAACTATACATACTCACAATTTAATTGCAAATACACATATAAAATATAGTACGCTACATTTGATAATCCTTGTTTTGTAAAATTATGTTTAGTATCATGTCAACCTTTAGATTCATGATCTTTTACACCATAAAATCAACACTCAATTGTTCTTTTTAAAATAGAAAAGCAACTCAATCATTAAACGACTGTTTGTATACATTATAAGTTTATTTATTAAAAAGTAACATTTAAAAATTATTAGAAATTATAATTTTTAAGTATTTTGGATAAAAAAAATTTTTAAAATGAAAAGTGAACTTAAATTAAAAATGTTGATTTGTTTTTAATGTTCTAAAACAATAATTTTAATTCATACTTATTTAGATGAACACATAGAAAGTTTGGTATTTTTTATTTTCTTTTTTGAATGCTGCAATTTATTTTTAGAATTAAAGAAACTAGAGGATAATATAAAAAAATTATAATATTATTATATTAATGTTGGATAATATTTTGAGCTTCGTAAAAACAAAGGGAAATAAAAACAAATTTCAATTAAAATGTAAATAATATCTCAAAGTATAAGTAAAAAATATGTAAAGAGCGCATTATTTTCTATGGATTAAAGAAAAAAAAAGATGTAAAAAATATTTCAATAAATATTGTAAAAGAATCCATCTAGACCAAAAAAAAAAAAAGGATAAATTTCCATTAAAGGATAGGATATTCCTGAAAATTCTAACCCATCATGGACCCGTCCTGAGGCTCTAATGAGGGTGACAAATCCGTCATTCGGCAAGCAATACAAACATCGAAAGGCCCATATAGCCCATCATGAGTCCATAGCCAGCGAACAGAATCCCCACCCAGACAGCCTTGAAAAATCTTCATGCCTTATCATTATTCCATCTTTTTTCTCTGCTGCGCTTTTCTCTTCACCTCACCACTTGCTACTCTCCAATTCTCCTAAACCAATCTAAAACCCTATCTTCCATTTTATCTTCACGCCATGGACTTCAAGGTTGAAACGGCGTCGCATCTCCCTAACTCATCAGGTTCTCCTTCTTCCTCATCATCTTCAAATGATTCTGCTATTCATAATTCAATCAATAATAATAATAGCAATAATAATGATAATGATAATAGTAGTGGGAGTAGTGATGGTGGTTTTGTGAGTGGTGAAGAGGAGTTTGTAATGGAGGCGGACAAAGAGAAGGCAGCAGATGATGTTGCTGCTTCCACTTTTCTCGACCCTACCGAATTCCCGCCGCTCAACAGGGAATATCTGGTACCGAAAGTATATGCGAAAAGGGAACAACCGGTATCCAAAGCGCCGTTCAATGATAATGATGATAAATTTGCTGTAGAAGAGGATAATGAGAGTAATGGAATTGAGGTTGTGGGTGATTCGGGAAAGGAGGTTTTGGTGAGAGTGGGCGAGGGTGAGACTCAGAAAGAAAGGTCGGTGTTGGGAGAGACGGGAAGCGAGGTTGGTGGTAGCGAGGGTGTTGGGGAGAGCAATATTTTGAGTGGTGGAAATGAAGAAGAGGACACGGGGACTCTCAAATTGGAGGGTGGAGGGTTGGATGGAACTCGGGGTGTGGAATTTACTAGTGTAGGAGACTCAGTTCTGGAGGCTGTTAATTTTGCTTTGCTGAAGTCAGGAGTGGCTGCTGTTGGGGATGTGGAGGGAAGTAAGGAATATTCTGAAGTTGAAGGAGTGGAGGTTCCGGTGGAAAATGGTTTTGATAAGATTAGCACTGGTGTGGAAGAAGATGTTAATGTGAATATGAATATGAATATTGACTCTGAGAGAGATGTTGAGGTTGTAACTGGTTTGAAAACTGAAGTTGCAGAAGTGGAGTGTCATGGAACAGAAATTAATGTTTGTACTGTAGGAAAGGGGAAACATACGGACATTAGTAGTGGTGTTGATGATGCAATTTTAGAGCGTAGCCAGGATACCACGAAACTCAGTGTTGAAAAGGCTGAAAATGTAGGTGCCACAAATACTCATGAGAAACTAGAGAAAGAAGTGGAGTCAGAGACTAATGAAGGAAGTAAACAGATTGAGCTTGAACCTGCAGTGAAGACAGCTACTGAAGGGCTGGATGTTTTGGCTAATCATCAAGTAGATGAAGGAGATATAAATGGAACTGTGGAAACTGGTTCTATTGCAGAAACTGCACCAACACTTGTTCCTCATGATAGACAACAATATTTGAGTGCTGTGAACAGAAAATTGGATGATGCAGTCTCAGGAGGATCTGATTTACCTGAATCTGCTGAATCAATTGTTGTTGCAAATGTGGAAGATGCTGAGCATGAAGAAAAGAATCATCCGGGTGGAGAAGGTGAAGATGATGAATCAGTTACAGATGGTGAGGCTGAAGGTATGATTTTTGGAAGCTCTGATGCTGCTGCCAAACAATTCTTGGAGGAGTTGGAAAGAGGATCTGGTGTTGGTTCTCATTCTGGTGCAGAGAGTTCTCATGATTATTCACAGAGAATTGATGGTCAGATCGTGACAGATTCAGATGAAGGAGTAGACACTGACGAGGAAGATGAGGGGAAGGAACTTTTTGATTCAGCCACTTTGGCAGCCCTCTTGAAAGCAGCAACCGGTGCTGGCTCAGAGGGTGGTACTGTCACTATGACTTCTCAAGATGGATCGAGGCTCTTCTCTGTTGAGCGACCTGCAGGTTTGGGAACCTCACTCCGACCTGTAAAACCTGCTGCACCACCAAATCGGCCCAATCTTTTTTCTTCCAATCTCACAACTGGGGAAGGGTTGGATAAGGGCTTGACTGAAGAAGAGCAAAAGAAACAGGAGAAGGTGCAAGAAATAAGGGTGAAATTTTTGAGGCTTCTCCACAGACTAGGTCAATCTCCGGACGAATCAATGGCAGCTCAGGTTCTATATCGTTTGGCCCTTGTTGCAGGGAAGCAAACGAGTCAACTGTTTAACCTTGATTCTGCAAAGAGGACAGCTTTGCAGCTTGAAGCAGAGGGGAGTGATGATCTGGACTTCTCGTTGAATATTCTCGTACTTGGGAAAACTGGGGTGGGCAAGAGTGCTACAATAAATTCCATTTTTGATGATGAGAAGTCTCCAATTCATGCATTTGAGCCTGCCACTAATTCTGTTTGTGAGAGAACTGGAATTGTAGATGGAGTTGAGATCAGGGTAATTGATAGCCCGGGTCTTAAGTCTTCTGGTTCAGAACAAGGGTCAAACTGCAGAGTTTTGACCTCCATAAAGAAGTTCATGAAGAGATCTCCCCCTGATATTGTCCTTTATGTTGACCGGCTTGATACCCAGACCAGAGATCTTAATGATTTGCCCTTGTTAACATCAATCACTAGTTCTCTTGGCTCTTCAATATGGAGAAATGCTGTAGTTACTCTAACCCACGGCGCTTCTTCACCACCAGATGGACCCTCCGGTTCCCCTTTGAGCTATGAGGTCTTTGTTGCCCAATGTTCCCGCGTTGTTCAGCAGTCTATTGGTCAAGCTATTGGTGATTTGCGTTTGATGAATCCGAGTTTGATGAATCCTGTATCTATTGTAGAGAATCATCCCTCTTGCCATAGAAATAGAGATGGACAAAAGGTTCTCCCTAATGGTCAAAGGTGGAGAACTCAGTTACTGTTGTTGTGCTATTCTTTGAAGATTTTATCTGAAGCAAGTTCTCTCTCAAAGCCCCAAGATCCATTTGACCACCGAAAGCTTTTTGGTTTCCGCCCTCGATCACCTCCTCTTCCATACCTGTTGTCTTGGTTGTTGCAGTCCCGTACGCACCCTAAGCTCTCCACTGACCAGGGGGGTGATGTTGATTCAGATATTGATTTGGCCGACTTATTTGATTCTGATCAGGAAGAAGAAGAGGATGAATATGACCAGCTCCCACCATTCAAGCCTCTCAGGAAAATGCAGCTTGCGAGGCTTAGCAAGGAGCAGAAGAAAGCATACTTTGAGGAGTATGATTATCGTGTTAAGCTCCTCCAGAAAAAGCAATGGAGAGAAGAGTTGAGGAGAATGAGGGAGATTGAGAAAAAAGGAAAGGTTGCTGCAGATGAATATGCTTACAGTGGAGAAGATGTGGATCCGGAAAATGAAACTCCAGCTGCTGTGCCAGTTCCATTGCCTGATATGGTCCTGCCACCTTCATTTGATAGTGATAATCCAGCTTACAGGTACCGATTTTTGGAACCGACTTCGCAGTTTCTGGCAAGGCCAGTTCTTGACACCCATGGCTGGGACCATGATTGTGGGTATGATGGCGTCAATGTTGAACATAGTCTAGCTGTTGCAAATCGATTTCCAGCAGCAGTTGCCGTTCAATTAACAAAGGATAAGAAAGAGTTCAGCCTCCATTTGGATTCTTCAGTCTCTGCTAAACATGGAGAGAATGGATCAAGCATGATAGGGTTTGACATTCAAAATGTTGGAAAGCAACTTGCCTACATCTTTAGAGGTGATACAAAATTCAAAAATTTTAAGATGAACAAGACAGCTGCTGGTGTGTCTGTTACTTTTTTGGGCCAAAATGTGGCTAGCGGTTTCAAACTTGAGGATCAGATTGCACTTGGAAAGCGCCTAATGTTGGTTGGCAGCACTGGAACTGTTCTTTCTCAAGGTGATGCAGCATATGGAGCCAATTTGGAAGTGCGGCTAAGGGAAGCAGATTATCCAATTGGCCAGGACCAATCCTCTTTGGGCTTGTCTTTAGTTAAGTGGAGAGGGGAATTGGCGCTGGGGGCGAACCTTCAGTCACAAATTTCCATTGGACGAAGTTCAAAGGTAGCTGTTCGTGCAGGATTGAACAATAAGATGAGTGGACAAATTACCGTTCGAACAAGCAGCTCTGAACAGCTTCAGATTGCACTTGTTAGCCTTCTTCCCATTGCAATGTCGATCTATAAGAGCATTAGGCCAGGGGTTGGCCAGAATTACTCAATGTACTAGATTCTTTTTTATTTTTTGTCGATGCCAATGTATTACATTCAGATTAGGTCATTCGTTGAACTCAATTTAGTTATTAATAATGCTGATTCTTCTTTCATGTAGAACTTATTGCTCCTATGAGGTTCATGTTATATTTTGTGATGAGATGGATTCATGAGGAAAGTATGATAATCGCAAAATGTGTGGTGGAATTTCAATGCATTCTATTGGTGTTCTGTTGGCTTTCTTATATGTTGAACAAGTTGCGAGTTTGGGGTGAATTTTGCTGTACAATCTTTAACTTGTAGTTTATCGAAAAACATTTAATAAAATAAGGACATATATACTCATTTAATAAAATAAGGATATATAATGTTATTCATAATCATTTAAAAAATTTATTATTACTTTTTTTCTTAAGTGAGACAGTTGTTTATATTCATTTCGTTTAGATATTTTTAATTTATTAATTAAGTATGCACATTCAATATAAATATATATATTTTTTTAACTCGTTGCTTGAATGATTTGTTGAGTCCATAGACGTAGTGTGTTATGTTTGCATTGCGTTTACTCGCCCGTCTTGAATTCGTGTTATGGATCATCCAGGGATGTCAAAATTCGATGGAAGTATTACGGTTACATGAAGCCATTTTGGAGTGGAGGAGCTTCAGAGATCTTTACAGCCCATCATTCTTAAAATCCATTGGGCTTTCCAGGGATTTTCTTGTTAGAGCATGATGTTTTTTGTGATGTAGTTGTCCTTTTTTTAGGTATTTTTATTTTTTTGTTTGTAGAAAGTATATAATATATGTTTAATTAATATAATAATTTATTTTAAAACAGAAGTATTAGTTGATAGATTATAATATAGTATTTTTTTATTATTTTTTCATTAATATTTCTATTTTTATGAAAAAAAGAGTAAATATATCTTTCTTTTTTACTAATAATTATTTTAATGTTATTTTTATTTAATAAAAATAAATTATTTATTAATTAATTATCATATCTAATATACCATTACCATTACTTGTTCAATTTTTTTTAATGAAATGACTAAATATTTATTAATTTTTAAAAATATTTAATAAAATGATTATATATTATTTGTTTTTTAAAATATAAAATATAATTATTTATTTATCTAAATTTTATTTTTATGTTAACAATTATATTTATAAATAATAATTAATAAAGAAATTTATTAAATATTTAAAATCAATTTACTATTCTTTCCGTTCCTATAATTGACATTTTAAAAGATTTCGCTAGAATTAAAAAATTATTAATTAATTTTAAATTTAAGAGAAAAATGAGTGATTAAAATTAAATTATTCTTAATTTTAAATGCAATGACTTTAAAATTTTATATAATATTAATAAATTGTATAAGATAAAATTGAGAGAAAAATAATTTTGAATTTTATTAATAGTATAAAAATGATAAATAAATAAAATTTTAATTTTTTTTAAATAGTCACTTATGTAGAAAATGATGGATGGAGCAATTAGCGACCATCAGTCGATCACCAACTGTAATCCAAACTGTCACTTCTTCTGTGAGGATTCGGGAAACTGAACTTGCATTCATCTGTTCCAAAAAGTCGGTAACAATCAAAATCTTTTCCATATTAATTTTCTCCTCTGGCTATTTACCATTTTTTGGGTTAACAAAGCCTAAATTAGCTTTTCCACGTCTCTGTGAAATTTGTTATACCAACAGTTTCCTTTTGGCATTTTCCTTCTAGTTTGAGAGACCCTGCTGATATTTTGTGTTTTTTCTTTTTCCTATTTTTCTCTTTTCTAAAATGTTTAACAGAAACTAAAGTGCTAGTTTCATTCTTTCAAAAGATTGCGATTTCTATGAGAGGCTAAATACCAAATCAATTCTACTCTGTTTTCGCATTTTACATAAATAAACGAACACCAGAAAATTCGTATGAAGATTAGATTCTACCACACCAGCGCTCATATGAAAATGAAAAGGAACACCATGCAAAATCATTTGCGAATAGCTCCACTCATACAGGTCGGATAAAGAAATTTTTTTTTTAAAAAAAAAAATCTTCAAAATCAAATCCGTAAACGCAAAGTCGACAATAATAATATCGAAGCCAATCATAGTAAAAATACCAAAACACTGTCCATTGTTCAGAGACCGAAATAAAAGTCTAGTAAAAATCTAACATAAAAAAAGTAAAAAATTTAATAACGATATATCATTTGGTCGTGGACTCTGCTGCTTCTCCATTGGCAGAAATTGTGGGCCCATCCACTCCTTCATCGAACGCCTTGGCAATCATCTCAATAGGAATCAACGGTAGATAATACGCCACCGTATATCCTCCATCCGCCGTATGACACACCATCTGATTATACTTCTCAGACCAGTAAGCAGCCGCTGGGACAGCCATCTGAGCCGCTTGAGGAAACAGAGGAAGCTGATTCAGCGACCGCCAAGCCGACACTGCGTAATGCTTAGCCACCGGCTCGTACTTGCAATATAGCTCCCTAGCCTTCGGCTCATACGCTGTATACACCGTCTTCGCGACGCTCTTCGCCGAGTCCACCATTCCGGCGCGTTGCACTTCACAAGCCGCCTGCTTCACCAGCGATGGCACGTGCCTGTCCAACTCGCTCAGCGAGTCGTCAACCTACAAAAATGAGGTATTTCTATGTCATACGACGTCATATAATATACAGTTAAGCGTTTTAATACTGACCTTACGATCGACGAATTTGAGAAGTTGAAAAGGAACGTGGAGGAACTTGTCGTAGACCGGTCCGATCACTGTCTTGACAGTTCCCTCGACGGTCTGGACCCCCGTTTTAAGTGGACCGGATTTCTCCTTGGCGTATTCGTATATGTTAGCGAAACATACGATAATGTAGATAGTCGCCACTTGAACGAAATCTAAATACTTTAGTTTTTTATCCTTATTTTCAACCTTCAACAAAAACCATAATAAAAATCAGTAGTATAAAAGAACTGCTTTTCCATGATTAATATGTTCTTACCGTCTCTTTTTGTTGTTTCGCTTCAAATTCAGCCATTTCCCTATCTGTTTGGCTACACTTTTTGTTAAAAATATTCCTGGAAAACGCAAACTCTGCAATTGCCGAAGTCGGTCGTTCCAACCACTGCCCTTTTTATAGCGATCCTAATCTCTGCAGCTTCAACTAGGGCCACCGAGGCAATACTTCACTACGTGGCAGGTTCTTGAATGGTCAATTGAGTCAAAACCGTCAACATTGTGAATTCAATTAACCGTGTATTTGTGTGTGAAGAAGGAAAATAATAGAAAAAGTAACATAAAAATAATTGTTTATTTGAAAATAAAAAAATATAAGAAGAAAAAATAATTTTTTATTTTTATTTTTCTTTCAGAATAGAAAAAATATAATGATTAAAAAGAATTCTAATAAATATATATTTTCACTTTAATACTTCTATTAAAAAATAAATTTATTTTTTCTCAATTTTTATTAATTATAAAAAATAAATAAATAATATTTTTTCTATTCATTTTCTTTCTTTAAACAATTTTTGCAAACACAGGGTAAAAGTTACATTTCTTTTCTATCCACCCCTGTGTTTCCCATCTACCTTCCCCCCCACCCCTCCACAAACAAAGTATTAGTTTCACCGTTGCACTGAGGAGTAACGCGTGTCCTTTGGTTGACACGTGGAGAACGATGACCTATGTTGTGATGGTAAAAAACGTGCCTAAGCTGTTACGCAGATGCGAAACTTTATCATGTGGCACTGTCACCTGTACGCATCGAGAGGCGGGTGACGGGATTTGAATATTTTATTGCATGGCACGGATTGTTATGCACCTGCCGTTGGCACGCAGAACAATGTGATCTTGAGTCTGGATCACGTCGTTGTCTGCTGATTCTGGTTCCCTGTTGTCACTATTTTATAGGACACAGCTTCTTAACTTCTCCATGACCAAAAAAACTTTTTGTTATAAAATGCATATAAATAAGTATGAATGATATATATATATATATATATATAGATAGATAGACATACACTTTAAAAAGTCTTTCTTTAGAAAGGATGGAATAGTTAGAGAAAGTAAAAGAAGGCGGAGAAAGAGGGGTAGGGAATAAGTTATTTCATTACAATGGAGAGTGAAAAAGAGGAATGTAAATAGTATATGTTTCATTATGATCCATCATTTTATAATCACTTGAATTTAGAGAAAAAAATTATAAAAATTATATTTTATTATGTAATTATTATAATTTTCTTTTATATATTTTTTGAATTTTTTAAATTCATTTTAATTAGAAGTATAAAATTATTTTCTTTATTTATTCTTATATTCTTTTATATTTTATTATTTTTAATGAGTCAATTAAAAGTTTATAATTATTCTTGTTAATCCAAATAAATTTTTATATATGCATATAGATATTAGATAGTATAATACATGAGTGTAAATTTCAATACATTTTAAATTCATATTAAATTTTTATTTTTTTAATTTAGTATGAAGGGTGAAATAGTAATTTTAGTCTAAAAAAAGTTTTTCTTTCCCATATTTCTTTTGCTCATTTCCATACTTTTTCAAATAAATTAGAAAAAAAAAAAAACTTTTCCTATCTTTTCTATTCTTTTCATCACTTTTTTTTTCTTTACTCTTTCTTTCTCCATCCATTTTTTCCCAAAAAAAACCCCTCATTAGTCTATTAATTAGATTTTTTCATGCCTTATATTTTACAAAAATCAAATCCATTGCTTATATTCTTGAATCAATATTTAAATATTATTGTTCATTAAACGTTAAACTTTAATTCTAAATATTTAATTGACTTATGTTCTTGTGGTATTCGTTCCGTTTTTAGTTGACATGAATTTTTATATATCTTTAATTTTTTTATTTTATTCAATATTTTTAAAATCTAATTATAAACTAAATCAATTCATTGATCATTTTTCAGTTTAATTAATTCAATTAATTTAATTCAATAAATTATTTTTAAAAAATATTAACACATATTAATAAATTTATTATTACTTTTAATTATATAATTCATTTCTATAATAAAAATAAGTAAAAACAAAACAACATAAGAACTTCACCAATATGCTAATACGATAATGTACAAAGCTAATTTATATAACACAAGAAATATCTAGATAAATAAAACTCTTCATATTAGAGAGGTAAATTAGTTTGATCAAATTATTCGCATATTGAATCCATTTATTATATTTAGATAAGTAAAACTCTTCATATTGGAGAGGTAAATTAGTTTTATCAAATTATTTGCATATTGAATCCATTTATTATTTTTAAAATGTAGTAATCCAATTGAGACAAATAAAAAATTTTGAATTATTTTTAAAAAATGAGTTGAATCCTTGAAACTTTTAAAATAAAAAAAAAGTTATTTTCAAAAATTTTCATTATGCTTAAGATTTAAATACAATCAAATTTATATTATTTTACATCGAATAAGATTAAATATTTTTGGTCACATTTTATCAAGATAAGGACAAGTTGAATTTGATTAAAGTTTTTTTAGATTATTTCAAATTTTTTAAGATAAAATCAGATTCAATCATTTTTTCAATATGAATAAGAGAATACAATCATGGATTTTATATTTGTATCAAGTTGCACTAAATTTATAATTTTAATAAAAGATTCATATATTTTTTAAGCAAATTATCATGGAAAGCAACTATTACGAGCGAAAACAACTTTTTTTTTTTTTGGGTGGGGGGTGTGGGTTTCAAAATATACATTATGGTAACATCGAAACACTTAGAAGTTATAGTTGATCTTTATTCCAAGCGTAAACAAAACCCAATTACAATAAATTTTAATTACATAGATGCTAAATTGTACTTTGTATCATAATAAATAGATCTCATTATTAGGCTTTATTTCATTTTTATTGTTTTCTACATCAAAAATTCCAAATTGTAGCGGATACGGATAGGATGCGTGATGTATCACGCTTAGTCGGGTGTCGGGTCGGAACTATTTGCAAAGTCGAATATCCAAGATTCAGTTAACAACAGCGAAGGCAGAATGGATGAAAAAAGGACGCTTCTAAAACAGGTGTTCGGCGACTCATCCGACAGCGAAGACGATGATCAGCAGCAACCGTACAAAGCTTCAGTATCCAGTGAAGAAACTCTCGTAGCTATTGAACCGATCTCTAGGTGGGAACCGATTAAGGAAATTAAAGGTTTATGGCTGTGCAGAGACTTCCTGTCCCCTCAGCAACAATCTACCCTGTTTTCAGCTGTCCAAAACGGTGCGTTTCATTCCATCGTATTCGATTCGTATTATGTTAGCATTAATTGTTGTCGTTGAGCTGTGTTTGGTAATTTGTGAATGCAGAGGGGTGGTTCACGGAAGCATCTAACAATCAGGTAATATTAACAACTCATATTTTCGTTTATCGACTGTATATAAATATTGTTGATTGTTTTTGTTTACTGTAGGCTATGAGGTTTGGAAATCTGCCATATTGGGCCATTGAACTTTCGAGTTGTATTCGAGAAGCTGTGCTGTTTGGTGATGAGGTTAATGAATCTACAGACAGAGGCACTCAGCTGCTACTGCCCCCAAATTTGCTGTGGAGAGAACCGTTATTTGATCAATTAATTGTGAATGTATATCAACCAGGTGAGGTGAGATACAATCCTTCTTTGGTTAACCCTATTTTTAGTTTTAGCATCATAATTAGTGCTGATGCTAATTACTTTATTGTTGGTCCTTTGTGATGAAAATACACATTATATAGCATCCTAATAATAGCCGAGAAAGGTACATTATAGTTTTCCTTGCTAGTCAAATGTCTGTGGACGTGAGCGTTTTGGTTTTATCTTTTGCAAATTTTGATCTTATTGAGAAATTTTGTTTTGGCTTTTAATGAGTGGGAATTTATGCAGATAAGAGAAATGAGTTTTTATACTATTAAGTCATTTGGACACCAATTCTTTCATTATATTTTGTTACATCCATATGTTGCTTTGCATTTCGGCTGTTACAACATCCTGCTTGCATTTTTTTTTTCTTACTACCATGTTTCAGTTCTTGTTTTTATTTTAAGATCATTAACTGGTATATGCAATATAGTATAACAGGTAGTGACAGATGAATCGAGAATGCTTCCTTTACACATACGGCCCTTCAATACTTTGCCTGTTGTATATGCCAGGGAATATGTGCTCATGTTGACCTCTTGCGCTTTGAAGATGGAATCGCCATTGTCTCGTTGGAGTCCTCATGCGTGATGCATTTCACACAAGCTGGAGAAGTTTGTGACAACAGCAAGGGAGAAAAAGATCAGATTGTGTCAAGGGTTCCTGTTTACTTAACCCCTGGATCTCTTGTTCTACTCTGGGGAGATGCTCGCTACTTTTGGAAGCATGAGATTAATCGTAAGCCAGAGTTTCAAATGTGGGAGGGTCAGGAGTTAAATCAGAAGAGGAGAACATCCATAACGCTGAGAAAACTTTGCTGTGATTGAATAGCAAGGCATGTGGCTTCTCTTTTCTTGATAGGTTAGCAAACTTTAATATTGGGCAATAATGTGAAATGATTCATTCTATACTTGAAATTATTCCTTCTGGCAGCATGTGCAAATTCAATTCATGTTGCTGTAGTTGAGTAGTCCATCATGGGAAGGATGGGTGTTTATATGTTCTTCATTGACATTTTGGAAGCTGGGGGAGAGTCCTAGCAAAAGGTTTGAGCATGGCTTGAGGAACACTTAAATGGATAGAATGCTTGCCTTGATAGATATCTGGCAAGTGAATTGAACTTCTGGATCCAATATTCACCTGGGATTCACTGGTCAATGGAGAGGTTTAGAGATTACAAATGAGAAACCCACTTGAGCTGAACTTAAACATGACATGCTTTTTAAAGCTGTTGAAGAATTCACCGTTTGGGTTTGCTCTGTTCTATGTTGTGCTTATAAGATTGCCAGATAGCATGTATTCTTCGATTCATTCCTTGAGTCTGATAGATTTAACCTCAAATAATGAATTTTGTTTGCTGCGCGATTGTGTTTGTTCTTGTCTTTGTACTGCAATAGTTTGAAAACTTGAAAATTTTAAACAGAGGTGGAGTCTGATACTTGATCATAGTCATAGATTTTTGGTGGCTCTCTTTAGCTTTTGCTTTCATCCAAAGGTTAAAATATAAGGCCCGTTGAGCACCTTTGAATTATTTCCGTGATGGGTGGGCAGCTGGCTTGGGTTCCAATCGCTTTAACTTCAGTTCATATGGGTTTATATCTTATAGATGTCGAGCATAAAAATTGCCCTCAAGATCCTGACATTCTGTATGTTGCGTCTTTAAGAGGATGTTGACATTGTTATTGTCAAAAACAAAAACTACTATTGTTGATTAAACCATATTGTTTTGATTTGAAATGTTTTCATAATAGTAATTTAGTTTTGCTTTTCACCTTAATTCAATAATTATTACCATTATCCTTTTTAAGTTCGTTCAATAATTACTAACAAAATATTTCCATCTATTCCAATACTCCTGATAAAGTTATATGGACAGCTACAAAAACAGGAATATTTTCAACAGCTAGTGCATGGGATCACTTTGGACATCATTCTAATCGGGTGTATTGGTATAAGCTTCTGTGGCATTCAAAACATATTCCAAGGGTCGGCTTCATAACTAGGCTTGCAATTATAAAGAGATTACTAACCAAGTATGTGTTGTACAAGTGGGAAAAAACTCCTAATCAGTTAATGCGGTCTATGTGGGGCTGCAAAGGAAACGATTTCTCATCTGTTTTTTCAGTGTTTTTTTTGCAGGCAAATGTGAAGGAAAGTACTGACTTTACACTTGATTTCTATATCTCAGTTATCCTGGCTGAGAGAAGTTTACTGGTAGGAGGTGAAAGTGTTGTGTAAAAAAAGAAGAGTAGCTTTTACAGCTGCTGTGTATTATGTTTGGAGAACCAAAAATATGAAGATCTTTCAGCAAGAAAATCCCATGATAGACCACAAATTGTCTTTCATTTCTTGCCTGTCTCCACACACGCTACTTGATGCATGGTAAGAGAGGATGATATTGGAATCCAAATGAAAGTATCTCCAAACCTTTTTATGAACTTTTTCTAAGCTCTTTTTACAAAATAAGATGGAATCGTCCCTAGGAGTGAGGAATTAACAATACCTTATATATGATACCCTTTACACGGCCAACAAAAAACCATTAAAAAACCAAAAAAAGAGAAAAAAAAAAAAGAGGAGACAAAAGAAAGCCTTGTTTACAGGATCTTTACATCTACTTAAGTCATGGATCCGGCGTCAAATATATCATCCAAATACTGCGAGTCTACAAAGACACCATCTCGAAACTTTTCCCCTTGCTTCCAAATTAAACAAAAACAAGCTTAAGATTCACAGCGGCTAAAAACGCAGCCCATGCCAAACAAGGCTTGACCAAATCACCAGCAATTGGATTCACCTCTTTGAAATGGCGGGAACACCCAGCAAGAGCCCCAAACATAGCCAAACACGTCACCAGTCCCACCCAGGCAGCTCCCATCCGGAACACAATCGGGTCCCAAGCCAAACCCAAACACAGCTGCGCTAAGTAAAGAGACAGAGCAGTAGGTTTCTGATGGAACCCTCCTTCAGCCCAAACGAACCAAGCGGAAAGACCCATCAAGAAACTGGAAGCCAAGCATAAAAAATGTAAAGCCCACATAGGCGGGAACCAGAAGGGCCTTGAAACGGCGCCATAGCCGCTACTCGAGCCAAAGAAATATATGTTGAAAAGGGTGAACGAGACAGGCAACGCCACCGCTATGGCTAGCGACCTCATACCGCGTTTGGCCATTGCCATTCTCTTCTCTCGCCTAGTTCTCATGTCTTTTTTGACGGTGTCGGGCTGTTGTTGGTCGTGTGTTTCTTTGATGATACGTTGTTTCATGTTTTGGGAATCCATTAATGATGCTGTGGAATTTGTGTGTGAAGGAGGAGGAATTTCAGGAGAGGCCTCGTTTATAGAAGGCAGCGTGTTTTTCTCCGTGGGGAAGAAATGGGGTGACACGTGGGCGGAGGAGATGGAAAGGAGTGTTATTAAGGGGTGACACGGGGTGGCAGAGAGTGCCAGCAAGCGATGCAGCAGCAACGGAGAAGATGTCAGATATACTTGGTCGTTCCTTTTCCATTGTTGTGTCGCATAAAATAATTTATTTAAAAATATATTTTATAAAAAATATTTTTTGAATAATATATTTTTTAATGTTTATAATATATTATAAAAATATTAATTTTCTTTTAATTTATAATATTATTTATAATTAAATTATAAATAATTTTTATTTATATTATTTATTATTTAATATAAGAAAAATTGTTATGAATCCTATTTAATACATATGATTATCATGGATTAATGATTATTAATGATGAGTATTGGTAGTAGGGATGATCAAATAATAAATACATATATTATATGATTTATTTTTTTATTTGGTTGAGTTTATAAGAAAATATCTTCTATTTATTATTTTTTAATATATCAAATAAAGAAAAATATAAAAATTATTTCTAAAAATTTTTTTTTTGTGAAACAAATGAAACATGATGTCATGGAGATTGAAGAGTTTTTTTGGTCCTTACTAGAATTGTGAATTAGCCACACGTGCCCTTGGCTTTGTTTCCATTAATCTTTGTTTGGGAATTAAAAAAAAAAGGAGAAGAAAAAAAGAGGGGAAGAAAGATGAGCAAGAAATCTATTTTACCTCATATTTAAAAGAAATATATATAAAAAAAGAGATAATAAATTAAGATTGAATTATCTACACTCACATTTTTTTATCACTCTAAAATAAAGGTTATTTAAAAATAATTACTTATATACTCTTAATTTATTTATTGTGATTTTAAATTTACAGATATAAATTATAATTTTATTTTATTAAGGCTTCATTTATTTCAAGTAAAATAACTTATCTAAAAAAATATTTTTTTGAGAAAATATTTTTCAAATAATATATTTTTTGTCATTTAGAATGCATTACAAAAAATATTTTTTTTATTTACAAGATCATAACAAAATTATATATATATATATATATATATATATATATATATATATATATATATATATATATATAAGAAATACATTAAAAATAACATTGTTTATGGGTCTCATTTATCTCTGACGATTATTATTGATTGACGATGACCGAAGATGGATATTAGTAGCGAAAAATGATAAAAAATAATAAATACATGTGTTTATATGATTTATTTTTTATTTGAAATGTATTTGTCAAAATTTGAAAAAATAATTTTTCATTTTCAAAACGGAAAGTTATTTTCTTAAAAAATGACTTAATTTTTTCTTTGATTATGAAAATATTTTTTATTAATTAATTTTTCTAAATACACTAAACAAAAAAAATATAAAAAATATTTTCTTAAACAATATTTTTCGCAAAATAAGTAGAACCTAAATGACATAAAATTGAAGCGAAAACGAACTCAACCAAGTTCAGTTATAATCATTGATAGTGTTGATTATTTAGTTCAAACGGTTGAATTAAATTATTTCATTTTAATTAAGTTTAAGTATTTTAATTTGAAATTATAATATGAATTAAAGGGATTATAAAAAGACAAGAGATATGTTTGTTTTGCCTGTTATGATCATTTAACTTTTAATAAAAAAAATTATATTTATTTAATTGAGTGTGATATGATTTCGTTTGAGTTCTTCAATGATTGAATGAATTTAATTTGAAATTATAATTATAAGTATTCACTTTAGATTTAATTTTGTTTTTGAAAACGAACACAATAGCATATCATTACGACAACAAAGCATCAAATTGATTTTAATTTTATTTTTAAAAATTCACAAAATACTAAATGTATAATATAAAAATGCATAACACAAATATAATATATTTAATTAATAGTGTCAATTTTTAATTATAATATAGATATATTTAAGAATTAAGTTATGTAATACAATTTATATAATTTATTTAATTAATAATGTCATAGTGAAATATTAACGTATTATAATATAAAAATATATATTTAATTTCTTAAGTATATAAACACATTCTATATATTAAAAAATTGAAGATGGAGATTAAAACCTTAAATGAATGCAAAGTTAGGATGGAAAGATATTTTTTATACATAAATTAAGCTATATATATATATATATATATATATATTCATATGGTGTATATGTTAAACATTAATTTAATTATATAATTTTATCTATTGAGAATTAGATATATTTATTTGTTTAAATTCATTTCTTATCGTACTACAATCAGGTTGATTAGATTATATCTTGAACATATTTATCGTAAATTCAAATTTGTTTAAGTATATATTTTATTTTATTATTTAATCGGGTTATATAAAAAATTGCAAATCCTAAATAGAACAACTTTTTGTTAAAAAAAAAAAACTTGATTTCATTTTTGTTCATATTTTTTATAAATTTGTTAAATTTAATTGATACTTATAATTATTAAAAAAATCTAATTACAATCTATTAAAATCAAATAACTAGTTTTCGGTTAATTATAATAATAGATTTAAGGATAACTTAGTCAAGAGCTAAGAACCTACCTCTAACGAAACTAAACAGCAAGCATAGCTGAAGACTGGAGCTGAAACTAAGGCCGGCAAAATTCCAATTGCAGAACATCAACTTCAATTTTTCTCTTTTATGTGACGTAAAAAGAAAACTCAGATCCAACGGTTCCCTTTTTGTTCTCATCAATCTATCTATAGTACTCCTCCTCGTCCACCTGCTCATCCATCGTCCGAAGCACAGAGAAAGCAATGGCACTTAAATCATCATCGAGGAAGGCGAAGCCGTTGCCAACACCCGATTCTTCAGCCGCCAAATTTATGAAAAACCCAAAATTAGCCTTTGCTTTGACTTTAGTTTTCATGGATGCCCTCCTCGTCGCTTTGACTTTAGTTTTCATGGATGCCCTACTCGTCGCTTTGACTTTAGTTTTCATGGATGCCCTCCTCGTCGCTCTTATCATCGCGTACGTTCCTTGTAAGATTCACACCACTTTATTTCTTCAATATCTATTCCACAAAGAAAAAAATATGCATTTTGTAGTAAATATCAGCATTTGATTGATTTCAGATACAAAAATTGATTGGGACGCTTACATGTCACAGGTAAATTATGCAATAGACCTAACTAAAATTACTTTTGCATTTTACTTTATGATTTGGGATTAATTTGAATTAGTGTAATTAATCAGCAGGTAAGTGGGTTTCTTCAAGGAGAAAGGGACTACAGGAAATTGAAAGGTGATACAGGGCCACTGGTTTATCCAGCTGGATTTCTTTATGTTTACTCTGCCATTCAGTATGTTACAGGAGGGGAAGTTTATCCAGCTCAGGTTGTTGGTTTTATTTATTTTTATTTTTCAATAATATCATGCTTTAATTTATGTGCATTTTATGAAATTGAAGTTAGGGAGTAGTCGTTAATCATAGCTTGGGTCAGTGAGTCTTTGAATAGTGTGGCCGAGTCCACACCATTCGTTACTTCATAACAATGTATGTAAGGAAATTATCATCTCATGGCTTCTGCTTCCTCTATGGTTGCAGATCTTGTTTGGCATGTTGTACATCATGAATCTGGCTGTCATATTGTCAATCTATGTGAGGATTAGAAGCAGCAAAGGAGGAGCATAGAGAAGGACATTCATCTTTATTGAGACAGCCCCACTGGACAAATAAAGGGAAAAATTAGGCACTTAGACCCATATCATTTAATATCAAAATCTCGCAGTGAGATAGAAAAATTCACCTGAGAAGAATCAGCCCCAAATACCACCGTTGATAAAGAAGTAAGGCCAATGCAGCATGTAGAAGAGTCATTGCAACAGTCATTAAAGAGACGCAGCACAAATATAGGGTGCACTCTTTTTGAGAGACAAAGCAAGATAAGAGCCCACCATGGAAGCTGCAAGCATTTCATGAAAAATCAAGATCCTATCAAGATGCGCACACACAACCCAAAAAACCAAAAAAAAAAAAGTCAAAACACATTAGAAATCAAATAATAAGCATTGTGTATTTTCTGGACATCAACTAGGCGCCAATTTCATGAAACAAGAGAAGATCCTCGTACCATATAAGGTGCATTAATATCCAACTGCTTGAAATTCTTAGTCTTTGCTCCTTATTTGTGTATTAGAATCACTCAAGCAAGCCACTATTCCTTGTTTTTGCAATACTTTTTTACAGGCTATGGATCTTACTGGGGTGATATTGGCTTTAGCTGGTGCAGCACTAGTGCAGGCGCACATTGCTTTTTGTTCCCCTGAGATTACTTGTCCTTGTAGGCATGAAATGCATGTCATTTTGTACGTACATTGTTAGAAAGCTAGGTGCTTTTAGTTTTAGAATTAAGATAGCAATGTCTTTAAATTTCTTTCTGATGCTGTTAGGTGAGTTGGACTAGTAGTACAATTGTTTCTGTGGAGAGGACATTGTCATAGCAATAGTTGATTCATTTCCACAAGGTTGGTGAATGGTTCTGCAGATTCTATTGGGGCTGCCCTTTTTAGTCTCCTATCCAATTGCATATATATCGAGAGCATTCAACCTTGGGCGTGTCTTTATCCACTTTTGGTAGTTATTTGGCTCTACAGTGCAAAGATTCTTAAACACCTTTTCTTGATATAATTACTTTGATCATTTAGTTATAAATAAACAAAAAAGACTTTTTTTTTCTTTTATAAATCCTGTTCCAAATAAATGGAAGAAACTAGAAAATGGTTCTGAAATAGTGTGAGATTGAATGGATGCATATGCCTCATATTGACCGCTTTACATCACACAAGTGGCCAAAAAGAGATCTTTCCTCAAAGTTGATTTTTAGATAAGTGCTAATGGATCTTGCCTTCTTATTTAGTTACTTCAAAGGAGATTAAACGTGGCTTTTGTTGAAACATAATTTTCATTGTTTTGGACCAGGTCTGTTAACTTCAAGTTTGTTCCTGAACCAGTTTTTGTATCAAAGCAATTTGCAGTTTTGTTGCTGCTTGCTCACCTTGGTTTGCTTACAACTTTTGCCAATTATAGATGGTGCAAGTGAGTCACTTATTTTCTCAGCTGTAATTATGATAGGAGTTCATAATGGCAAACAAAGTGGTCAATTTAAGGACTTGTCGCAATTTTTGATGCTAATAAAAAGATTCTGTAAGAAGCTAAGTAGATGACAAATATATGGTGGCCTTTCTTTTTTGCTTAGAATTATTGCCGATGTGTTATATGAATGTGTACACTATATTATCACCACTGACTCCTGTTTTAGGTTCTTGTCTAGTAACTTTTTGCAGGAGATTTCTTCCAACTTAAAGGTTGGTGTGTGGACTTATTAGCAGGATTTTGTGTCTGCCTTGATCTACGACTTATTTTTACATATCACTGTCGATTCTTTTGTAACCATGTCTATGCAGCTTTTTTTTCTTTTTTCAATTTATACAGTAAATAGTATAGCAAAAACACATGTAGTAGGTAGTGTAGTCTACATGCTGCTCTGAAAGAGTTGCTGAGATTTGCTGTGTCAGCCAATATCTAAATATTATTGTCATTGATATTGTTGTCCATTCTGGAATAGGTTGAAGGTTTTTTTTTTTTTATACATATACTGAAATAGCTTTGCTTCAAAAACATATGTGCCAATAATCTCTGGCTTTGCTTGAAGAATTTTACTTATTACTTTGTGTCACTTGCAGGCATGAGGGAGGGCTTTTTAATTTCTTACGTTCCAAAGTCATATCTACTAAGTGGTCGACTGCTTTTGCTAGTTTTAGTTGTTCATCCTTTAAGAGTCTCAAGGAAGAACGTGAGTGTTGGTCATCTTGATTTATAATCTGGGGGTGGCCATATATCCTTTCTTTTCATTGCTTTCATGTTGTGCCACTATCTTCCTTCTCTCACATTCTATTTCTTGATTCTCTCTAATTATTGGTCAAATTGATTCAGATATTATGACAGTCATGTTTTCTGGAAACTTCGTTGGCATTATTTGTGCCCGCTCATTGCATTATCAGTTCTACTCATGGTAAGTTTACCAACACAACTCTTATTTTTGTCTGTCTGTGTCTTTCTTCCCATTATGATTGTCCATGTCTATCTGTCTGGTTTGTGTTTGTCAAAGGGCTTTCATCTTTTGTATCTCTCTTCGCCATCTGTACACTCACTTTTATGTTGCTTCATCTTTCCTATATCCATTCATTTATTCATGCATCCTTTGGCTAATTATAACAGCAACATTTGTTTATAAAAATTTTTCGATGTTGAAAGCTTCCTATTCCCAATTGACATGGTCAGGGCAAGACTGGCGCTCAGTGAGCTGTGGCAGGAAAACTTATATGAAGCTTAAACCCTGAGCTACAATTGGATGTGGTTCTCAGATGACCCAGTACAAAACAGTTTATACTGTTCACTAGGCTGTAAACAGAAGCAAAACAAGTAATACGTAGGATCTGGTGAATTGTACTGCCAATCACTTATCTGATTTGCTAGTGCTGTGTATTGAAACTGCTAATCATAATTGAATGTTATCCATGAGGCAGCATTTATTCATTTTGTTAGTTATGTGCTATGCTCAGCTATTAGCTGTAGGCCAAGCATCTAGATTGTTTCCTCTGCATACAATCTTCATGCATGTGTACACAAACTGGAAAGAGAATAAACGAAGAGGGAGTAAAAGTGTTATCCATTGTGAAAATCTTGTTCTTAATCAGCTTCAGTTGATCATTTTTGTCATTGTTCTGATGCTCCATCCATTTATCAATGTTCTCATTCCTTAATCAGTTTCACTTAATTGCATTAAATTATTGTCCGTTTGCAAGAGAAATACCTTGTAAAGATTGTAAAAATATGCATGAGCATTAGAGAGTTGTGATTTCAGGATTACTGTTAAAAATTCAAATATGCAATTTGAAGTTCCTTTGTCTCATTCTATATTTGCTACTGCAGGTACTTCTACAGCCTGCCTCATCTTTTGTGGATGACACCTTTCCCTACATTGCTACGGTAGCTTTTCCACTTTGATGCACATTCTTTGGTAATTATATGTTAATTTTTCCTTGTTTAAACCATTGATCAATTTTGTGTTCTTGTATTTCGATGTGCAGTTCTCTTTGTGGTTGTGGAGTTTTGCTGGAATGTTTATCCTTCCAACATTTATTCATCCGCACTGCTTGTATGTCTCCATTTAGTTATCCTCTGGGGTAGGGCTGAGCATTCGGTCGATTCGGTTCAAACTGAACCGAATTTATGAAAACCGAATAGACTGAATTTAGTTTAAATTCAAACCGAACTGAACCGAAATTTAAGATAAACCGAAGTAAAAAAAATCGGTTTGGTTCGGTTCGGTTTTCGGTTTTGGGCTCAATGGGCTGTTGGGCTTTTTTATCTTATATAAAATAATTTATTTTTAGTTTTTAAACTCAAATTAAAAAAAAATTAAAAAAAATCCCACAAATTCGGTTTATTCGGTTTTTTCAATTTTAAACCGAACCGAACTGAAAACCGAATTTTTTTATTTTTTAAACCGAACCGAACCAAATTTACTTTAAAACCGAACCAAATAGACCGAATTCACTCGGTTCGGTTTTGCTCACCCCTACTCTGGGGTATATGTTCCTCTCCATCTGAATATCCTTATCTGGAGTATAAATCGTCAACTAAAGAGAAAGATAGATGTTCTTTTTCTTTTCCTTTTCATTTTCATTTTGAAGCCCCAAAATATGATACGTTTTCAATAAATATATAGCTCTTGGTAAAGTTTATTTTGTTACAATGGTTTCAGCCAAAAAAGAATGTTTGATTTCATAATACAGTCATAGGTAAGAAATTCTATTTCTTGCACATTTCTTCCTCAATATTTTCTTTTATATTTTATTTGGACAAATATGATGACTACCATAAGAGCATCCCAACGAGGTTTAATGAAGGGTATAATACTCTTTATTAAACCTCACCAGGGGGTGTAATAGATTGAATCACGCATTCTGCGTGTAATGTTTGTTGCATGCAGAATGCTTACAAAAGGCTGCCAATTGATAGCCTTTAGGTGTTTTTTTAAAATATAATAAATTTAAGTATTATATAATTTAATATAACAAATTTGTTAATTTAATAAATTGTTTTTATTAATTTAATAAAATTATATAATTTAATAATTTGTTATTGTTAAATTTGTTAATTTAATATAATAAATTTTAAGTATTGAGTGTTTATTTAATATTTAATTATTTTTTTAAAAAAACAACGTAAAGTGCTAGAAGAATATAAATTATTTTTTACATAATTAATAATTTTTTATTTTTCATAACATTTGAAAAAATTTGGAAAAAAAGTTAATAAATATATAATTTTTTAGAAAATATATTTATTTATATATTGGATATTTATTGTAAAATATTAAAATAAATATGTGATTTGATTATGGATTCATACTATTATACTTTCTAGAGTATAATTTATAGTGAAAAATATTATAATGAAAATGATGATAATAAAATGATAATATGAACAATGGACAGTCTAAATAGTGCAAACCATCCACGATGTCCTAACATACTAAAAGGGAGAGAGGTTTAGGGTATTTTAATTTCAAAATTTGAATACAGTTCGCGCTCCAATTTGTTTTATGTTCTGCGTATTGAGAGGGATCGAAATGGCAAAAATGCCCCTTCCATTAGTTTTAACTTCTAAGAGAAGCCACAGCTAATTGAAAAGCTCTTTTCTCTTTCCCCCTAATATGAATGTGAGATGTATTTTTGTTTATTGCGCTAAATTTATTGAATAATTTCTTCCAATTCACATTAAAATTTTTTCTGCCGGAAACTCTATAATATATTAAAGAATTCTATAATAACTTGTTTATCAAAAAAACAAAATAAATAACATTTCATTAGTGGCTAATATCGAATTAATTATTAAAAGTTCATCTAATAAAAAAATAAACTATAAATGTAATAAGTATAAAAATAAATTAGGCAATGCATCATATTTTGTTATTGCATGTTATATATATATATATATATATATATATATATATATATATATATATATATATATATATATTGTCTTGCAAACATTGAATATAAATTTGCTAGTAACATTAATATTTTATATATTACTCCAAAAGAAACATAAAAAGCATTACATAATTTTTTGTCCAATGAGAATTTCTTGATTTACAATCAATGTGTCTCTTTTTTTAGGTCAATGTAAGCAAGTAGATTTATGTTGTGTTAGGTAAAAATAAATTTCATAGTTTTTATGGATTCCTTTAGAAATTCAGATTTTTTGTGTTTGATATAAATTAAAATTTATTTAAAATTTTATTTCATCTAATTCTTAAAAGTAGTTATAGCTAAATCAAATTCTATCAAGTCAATAAATTATAAAATTATAAAATCTTTTTTATTATGATAAAAATATTCTCAAGTAAAATGATTTTTTTATTTACTTGTTTTTCCTTTTTATTTCTCTCATTTTCTCTCCTCTTTCTTTCTTCTCTTTCTTCTCTTTATTATTATTAGTATTTTTTATACTTGTAAAATTTTTTAAAATAACACAAAAATATTTTTATAAAATAAAATAATTTATTAATTCTATATTTAAACTAAACATTAAATTCATTTATTTTGAAATAAATTTTATTTTAATTTTATAGTATATCAAATATTGAAATTCATTTACAAATGAATTCTATAAAAAATTCATTTATAAATGAAATAAATTTTAAGTTATAACTGAATTAAATGCTATATTGGCAAATTTATGAAGAATTAATTATTTCTCATATTCTTGTAAGTAATCGAAATGAAGACAATATAAAAGATAAACATCTTTTTCTAACACTTGAACTAAATATTTAATTAATAGAAGACTTAAATTTAATTAAAAATAATATTTATATACAAATATCATAAATATAATAATAATTTTATTTAAACAATTATGATTTTTTATTTTTTAATTAGCTTAATACATGATCTTATTTGTTACATCTATTCTAGCAAGGAATTTTGCTGAAACATTCATTAGTAGAAATTGAATTTTGGTGCTCAAATGAAATAATGGCATATGGGTAAATATACAACATAACTATGGAAAAAGATGGTTGGGTTTGGCCTAGGGTCACGACTGTTATATGCGCGACTCTCTCTTTCCTTTTCTCCTTCACCAAACGCTCCACATTGAAGAAACCGCACAATTCCGGCAGATCAGAACAAATCAAAGATCAGCTGCTACACAAATGGTAAACCCATTTTCTGCTAATTCTGCTCTATTACAATCCTACATTTATCTTCTGATTTGACGTTGATTATTCGATTTTTGTACATTTTTTAAACCGCTAGGGTTTCAACTATTCAATTCAGAATCCAAACACGATTATTTTAGATAATTTCTGCCTTGAATGTTATACGCTATCTCGAATTTCAATGTGAGATTTTTTTTCAGGCCAGAATTATATGTGAACTTTTTGAAACATTACTTTGTGTGTGTGTGTATTAACAATTTGATGGAGTTGCATTATTGTTATTGTGGTGGAAATAAACAATTTGTCACTCGGGCGTTTGAATTTTTTTTTTGGGTATTTTTCTTTTTTGATATTTTAGTACATAATTTCTTAATCAGTCAAGTTAGGTTTTCTGGTTTTGTTTACTTATTTGTCTTTATTTTGTAGGACGGGCATGATTCAGAAGATCCCAAGCAAACCACAGCTGACATGACTGCTTTTGTGAGTTCTTTCACATTTTGAATACCCGAGTGATTCCTATTTCTTTGCTTAAATCCTCAGGTCAAAGTCAAAGTGTCCCGTCTAGCTTCGGAGATGTCTTGCTAGCAGGAAAACACTACTTTAACATTTTGCTTTTACGTCTAATGAAGTATTAAGTTAGATACTTTTATCTCTTAAATAGTTCGAATCCATCTTATTTTGTATTTTGTGTCTTGCCGACAGAGAGTTGTTAGATTATTGCCTGCTTAAGTATGTTTGTTATGCTTTTCTTATGAAAGCTGTAGTGGTGACTTATTTGCATAAATTCTTCTCAGGTGCAAAATCTTCTTCAGCAGATGGTGAGTGTTTTTCTTTTTCCTTTTTTTTTTTTTTGGACCTCTTGTTCTTTGTTTATGCTACTGTTGCTGACTAAACGTTTGTTTGCAGCAATCCAGGTTCCAGACAATGTCCGACTCCATAGTTTCAAAGAATATCCTTTCTGCTTGTTATAGCTTGTCTATAATAGGAATGTACTTGCATTAAATTGCTGTCCAATGGAAACTGATAGATTTCTAAATGATAAGGGAAATACTGTCTAGTAGTATCCTTTCCTGAGTTTTTCACTATTTCTGGCTGCATATCATCATAGAAATTAACATGAAACAAGTAGGATTATTTTGGTGGGAGGTGATCTAATTCTCAACTTTTAGTTGCTTGGTTTAAGTTTGGTTAGGTTGGCAAAGAGGTTTATACATGCTCTTAAACAACTTTGAGAATATTTAACAATATATTTTTGCTAGTTTAGCAGTGTAACTGACTCAAAAGGTATATGATTCTTTTTTGTTTTTCCTGACCTTCAATGCACTTGATGAGATGGGAGCTCGTATAAATGACTTGGAGCAGAGCATAAATGACTTGAGGGCAGAGATGGGAGTGGATGGTTCTCCATCTCCTTTGGCACCATCAAAGCAAAAGCCAGGTGAAGAGAATGAAGATGAAGGTTCAGCTTAGAATTAGTCAAGATGTATTTGTTTTGCGATAGATGAGTTCAATTTCATGTTTTCTACAATTATGGTTCCAGAAACCAACTTTTATGTTTACTAAACAAGTTATTTTCAGTATTTTCAATATGCTGTTTATCTCTTAAGATCTGTACTGCTGCTGTTGTAGAGGAAGCTTTCGAATCTGATATGGTTTTTAGTAGTTGATTCCTGTTATTCACTCTTTGATTGGGTATTTGTCCAAGAAATGAAGAAAGCAACTGATTTTTGCTTCCTCATATAGTTTCATCAAATAAATCTATTCTACCTCGCTGACAGACAAATTTTTGCCCATTTTGACTTACATCTTGATACTAGAGATTAAAATCTTTGGATGGCACAGTTTAAACCTCCTGTTATTATTTGCAATTTGAAGAAGGCTGTGAGGTTTCACCTTTTCTGATGATGTTTTAATCATAATGTAACTTTTGTACTGTGCTAGTATCATTTGTTTTCATTATAGATGTAAAAGTATAAATTTCCTCCAGAACATTTACCGACTTTTGACTACATTATCACAACGAAAATGGTCTGCGATCATAGTAAGCTGGTGAAAGGAGGACCTTTGATCTGAAGGAAACTACCCAAAGATGAATTGTTGTTCTTGATCCCGGTTCGCGTCTCTGATCTTTTACTCTGATTTAATATATAGGATTTCTTGAATCTCACTGATGATGGACCAATCTAATAAGTAAGAGATGACCATTTATAATTGCTATCTAATATTCCACGTTCCCCTTGACATTTCAACTTTATCATTTGTGTTCAACGTTTACGATTACATACCAAACTAAACTTGAGGAATGGGAGGTTGTTAAAGTTATATTTGCCCAAGAAAAGACGCAAATTAAATCCTATTATTTTCCTTGTGTGGCTATATAGCAAATCAAAGCAGTGAAAAGAGATAAAGACTAGTGGAAAATGGGATGAATACATATATAAAATTTCAGGAAGCAATTGAAAATCAACACGGTGATGAGAATTAAAAAATGCAAAGTCTTTACAAAGAAAAATCATCATTTATTATATCATATATGATGAATAAATTAAACAGAGACAAAATCCTTAATAGCCCAATAGTCGAACTGATAAACACAAGATTAACGATTCCAATATAACCGATACAAATAAAAGATTAAAAAAAAAAAAACAGAATGCAATAACCTCAGCTGCGGCAACGAGTAATGGCACTGCAACCACGGGAATAAGGGTTGGCCTGTGCACCTGGCTTGCAGTTGTAGTAGGAAGCACCTCTTTGCGAACATGGCACAGTGTCCCTCTGCAGCGCTCCGTAGCTTATGTACTGTGTGGTCGCCAGTATCCGCCGGCTGATCTCTGACTCCATTTCAAATTCTTCGTCTCCTCTTATGCACTCTGCTATGGAGCCTTGGCAACGGGCTGTTGTCGATGGAATATGCCAGTTAAACAGTTTGTGATCACCGCTTGCTTCAGTAGTGGATGAGGAGATGATCAGAGCCCAGATGGTAAGGTATAAGGTTAAGAAGAAGATGGAAGAATTGGCCATTGTTGCTTTAGTCTGCTGCTTCTAATGCCAATTGTCAATACTTTATAGTTATTATAGATAGCATTTCTTCTAATGCAAGAGTTGTTTATTCTTATAGTAAAGGTTAATGAAAAAAACAATAATGATCCTACATTTTTTATTATTTACAAAGATGCCACTCCATTCTATTCATCTGACACCTTCATGAAATGGTGATCAATAATTGATGGATCCAATAGGTTACTTTAGTAGTGAAGCATCGTTTATTTTATTTATAAAAAATAATATTATTGGACATAAATGATAGATATTAATTTTTTTAAAGTAAATAAATTATTTTGCATATTTTAAATAAAGATAAATTAAAGTTAAAATTTTAAAAATAAAATGAATAAGTATAAATTATAAATAATAAAAAATTAAGATATATAAATGAAATCATTTAATAAAAAAAATAAAGTAACTTTCATAAAAATGTAAGATTAATTTATTTCTTTAAATTTTAAGAATAAATAATTTATTAAAATTAAATTAATTGAATTTTATAATAAAATATTAAAATTTATATAGAATAATGTTTAATGAGGATTAAAAAAAAATGAAAGTGAGAGAGGACGCTGGTTTAATATTTATATTATATAATATTATATTATGATTTCTATAAAAATTGAAACATTTTGGTATCAAAGTAGGGGTTTATGAACCCCCCTTTGATACCGGATCTGCCACTGTTGGTAGCTCGCTAGACTTAGTTATCTTTAAGATTTGGATTTTGGTCTTACAATAAATATAATTATTTTTAATTTTATCATCTATTTTATATAATAATATATTATTTATTAAATTATTGATTTAAATAATTAAATAATTTAAATGTTAATATATTATGACATCAATTTTTTAATTTTTTTAAAAAATAATATTAAAAATAAAAAAGAATGATCTCAAAATAATGAGGAAAAATAAACGGTTAAGGCTATTTAGTCTCATGTTTCTACAATGCAATATCTTCTATTATATTTTTAATCTATATAATATTTTTATTAAAATAAATATAATTTTTATTTTAAAAAATTTAAACTTAATTAAAATTAACTTAAAATAAAACAATAAGTACAATTTAATATAGATTCCATATTAGCAAAGATTACTTTCAAATAGAAAAATATTTTATAAATAATTAATACATACAATTTTAATATAACATGACTTTTGTATTAAAATTATAATAAAATTTTATAATTATAGTGCGTACAATTTAATCAATAATATTTATTCAATTTAAATTAATCAATAATATTTATTCAATTTAAATATGGATAGAATAGTAAATTATAATGAATAAATAAAGTCAATAATCACTCACTTTTTTCACAGAAATTTTTTTTGATTAATTATTGGTTAAACAACTGTATAAAAGCTGTGGTGTACCTAATTGTGGGGGACAGATGTGTACAATGTTTTATTTGATGGCTTGTGATACCAATCTCACTGAGCACCGTACTTAGCAGTTCTGTAATTAGATGGATGGGGATGGCGAAGTCTTTATCTCTGGGCCGATATGTAAGACTCGTTCAATTAACCAACAAGAGACGCATCTGAGTATGAAACTTATTCTAGGGTTCGTCCAACAACCTTTAACAGTTTTGCTGTCCTATTCATGTGTTATAAGTAAATACTAATTAATATAATAATTGCAGTTATGCTGTCCTATTCATGTATTATAAGGAAATAGTAATTAATATAATAATTGCAATATTAAGAATAATATTAGCTAAGTGCAACCTAACCCAATAGAAAGGAAGAAAAGGGATTATTTTTTAACAACGTGAGCGGTCAGGTTCTTTTGTTTAATCAAGTTCAACTCATGCTAATTGCTGGAAGGGAAGGTGGATGGATCCTTGATGACCTATTCAAAACCTACCAAGGGACAAAGTGATACCCTTCAAAAGAAAAGAAAAAGTAATACAGCCAAAAACATATAATTGTTTTATTGATTTGTTGAGTTGAAAGTATGTAATAAAAAATAGTGAATGCCAAATCTATTATTCTTTGGAAATCATTAGGATCAAAAGAACTCAAGATGCCCTCCAAAATATGTCACTTCAATTGTTTGTAGAATGGATGCTAGTGCTTGGAGCATTCTAACTAGTGGTGAACGCAATATTTGGAGATTTTCGAATTAGATTGATTAATCAAATTATATTGAATCAGAATTGAAAATCTTCATTGCGAATAGTAAAATATCCAAATCAAATGTATCGATTTTTTAAAATGGGATAGTATTAGAAATTTTATATTATTCAGACTGAGAACTGGACTGAACCATACTGTATCTGTCTCGTATTGAAAAAACTAAATTAAACTATATATATATATAT